>JAQIWF010000717.1:0-16113 GCA_034694965.1 Ceratozetes gracilis
AAATATTGAACTCTTATATAATGATAATCACAAAAAAATTGTTTTCAGAACTCAAATGTATATTATTTTTGTTCTGCAAACTAATAGTTCAATAAATTTGTGTAAATCAAGAGATATGCAAGGGGTGGGGTGGGCTCATCCAGTGCCTCCAAAATAAAATGCTCCATTGAGAGCAACTCCTTGCATAGTTTTGGATCTTAAAATGAACAAGCAATGTTAAGCATCAATAATTTGAATGACATGACATTTGCCTTAAAGAGCTAGAGTGGCATTTCAATGATTAGAGTTTAAAATGAAATTGTTATGGTTTGCAGTGAAGGACACATTTCTATCAAATTTATTCTTAATAATCTCTATCAATACATAAGAGGTATATTGAAATTGAGGCTTAATTTGTTGTATTCACGCAACTATGAAAAATGTCACCATTCAGTCAATAAAACACTATTCATTTTGAACAAGCAATCATAATTTTGGTATATCCCCGCCCACCATTCATGTCTTTCCGCACAATAAGAACTTCGTAAGTTTTGGGGAATTTTATGCATTCTTATGAATAGATATTCATTTTATCAAATTATTTGTCTTTAAGAGGAGAGAGAGAGAGAGAGAGAGAGAGAGAGAGAGAGAGAGAGAGGCATTGCCCTTGTCAATATTCACTATCCTTTTTGAATGATATACTTATGGCTATATCAGGGATAGTCAAACTTAATAATATTAGGGAGAGGTTTTAAGGTATGGCAAATTTCAAAAGTATCCAAGCTTCTTATTTTAAGGGATTTGTTTTTTAATATAAAGATTTCAATGAAATATAGCAAATATTTTTCGAATCTTTGATATGAATATAAAGAAACAGTAAATTAATTGACTGTATATTTGGATGAATTTGTGACTCTTTCTGTCATTTTTAAAAATACATTCATATCTCTAACCATTAATTCTATTGGGTTTCAACCAATGTTTAAAACAGGGATATCAAAAATCTGGGTAGTAATTGGTGTAGGAGAGTACTCAAAATCTCATCGGGGTTACAAGAAAATTTTTCTGCACCAAGGCATCCTCCTAAAACTCATATCTGGAAATTTTGGCCAGGGGGTAGTCCTTTGGCATCATTACTTTTAAGTAGAGGGATTTTCTTACTAATAAAAATGCATTGAAATCTTTTTAACTACAAAACAGTAGTAATTAAGTGAATCACAAATATTTGAAACACTTTTAAGTTTTTTTTTTATGCCTAACGACTTGTGAGACTTTTTTCTTATTTTATGAGATATTAATGAAATAATGTTTTTCAGACATAAATTCAATTTTATTGGACACTTGAATAATATCTGACAAATGCATAGATTCTCAAACAAATTATAGAAATCAGTTGTCTTTCAATACAAATCAAGTTTTGAATGGTTTGAAAAGATTGACATCATTTACACCTTTTAATTACATGACATTACATATGAAAGGATTTAGAGATGTTGTGCTTTAATGGCATTGCGAACAATAATTGGTGTCTGGCGTTAGTGATGGTCTGATGGTGTCATCAAATGAATGGCAGATGTATTCGACTTAACATTTAAGTCTATCCAGTCTTTTATGAACTGAGTTTAATAAAACTCGTAACCGGCTCTGCAGGAGACCCATCACTTGACTGTCCTTATATATTGGAATAAATTAAAGAGTGATACACCCGGTTCGATGGCTTGATCAGGCCTGCAGACCTAGACCGATCCCAGTTATGTATTCCCCATCGACTTTCATTTAAAAGACATATCCGGTATTATGAAGGAGAGGAGGAATCACAATGAATATGCGATCAGATTCGCCTCCAGCTCTGTCATCAACTTTGCAACACAGCTCAGGACAAGCAGGACCGGCCACACATCACTTTGATGAGCAGAGTTACACCTACTCGCCCATTGACCATATGTATGGGATATAAGGTTCGCCGAATTACATCCATTTATTGGCTATTCATGTAATTGTAGTGGTAGTGAGTACTGGTAGTGAGTACTGGTAGTGATGTGCAGTGCTGTTACCCTAAAGGGCTTCTGTCACAACTTTGGAGTGGCTCCAAAAACAAAGACGACCGCAGTCTCAAACGGGTCCCGTTTTTAATCAACATGCAAATGAGAACGACCCGTATTAAAGGTGGGCCCGAAATAGCTTCACTTGAACTGTGAGGCATGTTCTCAATAGGCCGATGTGCGGTGCAGTTCAGCACAGGTTAATTTGTAATCGAGTCTAACGACAGTACACTCTAATAGTGAGCCCCAAAAGCATTGAATTGGGTATAGGGTGTGGAGAAATTGTTTTTGATATGCTTTACCATTGACTCCACTCAAGTCGTGTTTTGTCTCGAAAGCCAAATATGAAGCAAACGATTACTACTCCACAATTGGCTACAACACTGTCGAGCGCCCCGTGACGTGAGTCTGATTTATGTTGCATTCGTGGTCTGTCGGCGATCACCTCTAATGTACTGCCCGGAGCTGTTCGTAAGCGAAATCGGCGGTATTCTAAACATACTCTTCATTTATGTGAAATACTAGCACTCAAGCAATGGATATCTCACTCTCTTCTACTCATACCTCACTATTTATACATCATTTCCTTAATTCAATCATAAGCTTAACTCTAATTAAACCCAAACTCCAAATAAATATATCTATAATTTTTATATTTATATTAGCAATGACCTTGTTGAGTTATAGACTAATTGATCCGAACCACTTTCATTCAATAAATCATACAATTCATTGACTTTTAGAATGATTTGAAGAGAGAATAGATTAAAAGAAAGCAATTAAAGAGATATGCATTCAATGAATTGTTTTGAATGTGTTTGCATTGAAAGAGTAATTCAAAAGAATAATTGATTTGTGAGTTCGGAGACAATAAACTAATTAACCTCTTCTGAGGGGAAAAGTTATTCTTAAAGTCGTTTAATAAAAATGAGTAAAACTTATTTCGTTAACACTTTCTGATAAATAAATTTTTTCAATTTTTATGAGCAAACATTTGTCATGAGATGCGTTCAAACAACTGTAAGACTGTATAATTTCTTGCTTAAGGCCACCATATATTGGCTCTACAATGAAGTCTAACCTAAAAAATTTGCAGTTTTCCAACATTGCGAACATAAGCTTAGTTTGTAAAATAGTCTCTGGTGTGAGATTAAGGCAGACAATGTCATGCATATAACGCATTTATGGTATATGTATGCCATATATACACCATATATACACCGATGTGTATATGGCGTATGGCATATATGGCATATCACTTGATATTTCACGTTTGAGAACCAGAATCTATTATATTAAGTTGCAAACCAGGCAAAGAAGGCAAAGAAGCCAAAGAGAGCCAAATCTCCAGCCAATTGTGCTCTGCTATCAACTGCACTGACATATTAGCGCACAATTGCAATACCAGTAGTTTTAAGGAATATTTTAGAGTTTAGTTCTCTCTCTAAATGTTTAATATAATATCGGATCAAAATTTTTCAGAATGTCATTTACGAGTTTATCAGTACCACACAAATGCAAAACAGCACACTCTACTACCTCCCAGTCCTGACAATATCCCACTGTTTTGATCCCAAAAGCCATATTTCTCAGGTCAAGATTGGTGCGTCCCCTGACTACTCATCCCATGTCGACAATTCGACATTTGTCTGTTCACTGAAATACAATTTCAAAATTCGCATCAACTCATGCCTGTGCCTATTCCTGAGCCCCTTCAGGCTTCGAAAATGCATGAAGAAATCAGATTATTTTGTTATGTATGTCCTCAACCATCGCCTTCACTCCAGTCATACAACGCAAACAAAGTATAAACTATTTTGTCGATTGAATCCAAACATTCATTTTAGTAGAGAATAGCAAACATACAAATGATTAAAACATATTTCACAAATTGTTCCCAATTTTACTATCAGTGCTCAACATTCAGAGCAGTTTGAGATGCATTTTATGAACTATCAATTCTGTCAACCAAATCATTCTGTGCTCTTTTTTCACAATAAGGCTTAACTCTGAAGCAATAGAAAGCACCATAGCTGTCCATTTTGTCTCCAGAGTCAAATACTTGCATCCATTTAATTCAATTTTAACTCTACTTATATTAAAATTATGTTTGAATATCGAATCCAATTATTGAAAGCGATGTCAACTCATATTAGAGTTACGCAAATGTTATTCAAATGTATTCTATACTCGAAAACAATGAAACGGTCGATAAAGTCGTGATCATTGAAATGGTTATCAGTTTGCGTTTAAGAGTAGAAATCAATGAATCCCTCAAATGGTTGAGAAATTTGAGTCAATTAATTGAATTTAAGTGCAAAATGCAGTTATGCCTAATGAGGACCACTAAGACACTATTCACATCCACTAATTGTTAGGTCTACCAGAGTTACGACCAAAATACTACGTCTCTCTGAGGGCGAACAGTGTCTGCTAGATATTGTCTAAGAAAGGAGTGGGTTTTTAAATAGATTTTCCCTCAAATTTATGAAGATAAATAATCATTATTCTAACCTAGGGAGGATCAACTAGTTCCCCCTTTCATATTCCAAAAATTAAAAAAAAAACCTTTTAATTGGTTTATATTTTTGTAAGAATATATAAGAAGAATAACCTTGCATTGTTTAAAAATGTAATTCATTGAAAATTATTAGAATTTGTTTGAGGTTTCAATTAATATCGATTGAAGTGAATTACTACTCGCAGTACAAAAGCAGTACTTTAATAGCGATGCACTTTATAACTGACATTACGTGAGGGAACGGAGCGTTAATAATGAGAATCTATCTATACTTTTGGTGAATATAGAGATTCAGTGACACATTCATTAGATATTTGTACTAAACATATGCCATATATATATAAAAAACAATTGATTGCTTGACATGAGCCCAGAGAGCAATTTGATGGTAGTGTCAGTGATGTCTTACCGTGTGAGATCCATCCATGGTTACAGTTGGCACAATTTCGCATTTGAGTCTTTCCAGGTGCAAAGCAATCACAGGAACAGTTGGGTGTCGAACAACGGATCGTCTAAACATGAAAATTAACAAAAATTGCTTTTAATAAATGACTAGTCGTTTGATATATTGTACTCTTTTTGTTTTCAATAGAGAAAAGGAGTGCACAAAATGGACAGTCGTTGCAGTGGTTGCTTAACAACTAATTTTGTTAATCGAAAAAGTAGTGAAAAATTAATTTTATTTATTTGTTTGTTTCCTATATTGAGTGGATTGATATCCACATGAGTTATGAGTAAAGCATTGCATAACTGGATGTGAGCGTTGGGTTTGAGTAGAGTTTGGGGCAAACTATTTACTTATTCATACATTACTTTAGTGATACTGACTGGTGAGTAGTAGCGGTCATTTAGAGCTCGTATAACACCAGAGCTGAGGCAAGGCATCAAAACTGCATTTCTCTACTATTTTTATTTATCTTGTTGGTAGAGTATGACCTATCCATCCCTATGCACATCGAGCACATCCATATCGAGCACATAGAGTGTGTGCTGCGATATTGATGAAACTGTTGTGCGCTAAGACAGCTGCCCGTAAAGCCACAAAAGGCTGTTTGGATGCTCTACAGTATCAGAGTTGGAGCAATGCTTGACTCAAATCACTGGGGAAATGAAGAGCAGTGCTCACAAAACAATACGTTAGCTCTTGGTTTGGGCAGGAAAGGGGAACAACACTATCATAGCTTTCTTTTCTAACTTTGAGCCACATTTAATAATGGATGAGTTGGGGATATGGGGGACAGCAGTCTATGACCAACAACACTAAACGAGAAAACTAATGTCCACTCAAAGTATATTATGTGTTGGCAGAGCTGTAATAATAGTAGTGAAACCCCGTTAGTCAGTAGTACGTGTCGTTGGCATCAGTGCCGACTTGTTTCATGTTAGCCATTATTGGTTTGCCTCACAATCGCTGAGAAGTGCTATTCTTCGCAGCATTTGTGGGGTTAATCTCCAATTGAATATATGAAAGCTATGAATATTGTCTGTTCATGTGTTGTTCATGTGCTGTTCATGTTGTGCAATGCCTCTGTTGGGACACACACTCACACACCAAGTGATGTGTCACATAAATTGTCTGCAAATATACTCTTATAATAGACACCACTCTTCACATCAAAATAATAATCGCAGTAATAATTGTGTGCAGTTGTTGTTCACAACACCATTAAATGAGTTGTTTCTCTTCAAACATGTCTCTAATGATATACATATAGTGTATATACTAATGATTGAAAGACACAATTAATTGCGCTTTAATTTGCTTTTATCCAACAGTTCATATAATTAGCAAACAGTTGCTCTGAACAGCACATCAATTAACTGATAACTGCCATAATTGATAGCAACGCCAAATGGCAACAGATTCTACTCGACTCTATTCTATCAGATACCCAGACATACACACACACACACACACACACACACACACACACTTCCGATTGCGGTAAACATTAGGGAAATTTTGGCAACAAGTGATGATTTGAAGGGATAATTAATTAATTTATTGGTTGAGTTAATCTAAAATATAAATCAATAGACGAAACCAATAGCGGTATAATAAGTCGACTCTCAAACCACTTTGAAAAACATAAATATCGAGTAATTAATTAGTTATATAAAAAGTATAAAAAGTGAGGGCTATTAGCAATATACCAAAACCACCGCACATACCAAGTGAGGGCTTTGTTAACAGACTAGAACCTAATTTACTGATTGCTTCAATACAATTCAAATGTAAACTAGCCAAAAAGAAATTCTATACTCATAAAATTGTAAGTCTAGCCATCCCTGTGCCAACTGCTTGTATGCACTCTATTTCCAATCACTCATTCACGTAGTGATAACGAGTTGGGCTCTGAGGGGTCATAATCGCAGTGATAGTCCGACAAAAGCTGCCGAAGTGGTCGACAAAAACTACAAATGTATTACTCATTAGATGTTATCCTTTCCTAATACTAATACATGACGTGTCAGCCAAACACCAAATAATAGATTATTTCATTTCATTAAAAAACAATTTCCGAATTAAATGTTAAGTCCTTTTTAGTGCTCAAAAGTAATTCTCCACAAATGAGCAAATTTTATTAATCAAGATATTTTAGAAAACGTCCAAGTTTATACTTTAAATATATTGGATATGGAAGATATCATCTGTCGTGTTGTGAACATAACTGACTTATTCTGTGAGAATTTAACAGAATTTTGTTCACAAAATGGTACCTGAGCGTAGAATAGCAAAATTAGTTCCTTGGTTAATAGAAATAAGTGCATCAAATATAAAGCGATTTATTGTAAAAAAGAGAAAGGTGAACTAATAAAGCGTTTGATTGAATGGATAGTTGTTTGATTGTCATGATTGGTCGTATGCCTATTGACTGGTCTCAAATGCCTGTCCCTTATTAGCCCCTGACTGTGAATTGAATACGATTATAATTACTATTAGTAATAATTAATGTTCTCTTATGATTGAGTGGTGAATCCGGTTATGTCATTAGGTCTGTCATAATGTCAAAACGAAGAGGCCATCAATGCATCATTGGCCCGGCAGAGCACAGGCACAGGCAGTGCGATGGCAAATGATCAATTACATGAGAGGCTCGATATAATAAGACTTCAATAGATTGGATCCAATATTGGAACTCATCAGAGCCTCGAACCCGTCTGACAGCCAATCCTATTGAATATCTATTTTTTAACTTTACATTAAAGAGTGGGGCCGTTGACCTGCGTTCAAATTAAATGTCAACCGTGGCCTCCGTCACTTGTAATAAGGCTAACACATCAAATGGTTTGGCGAATTATGATTAGAGGTGCGCCTCTTCTCAGCTGCAGGCCAGCCATCACAGCACACATTGCATTCAAACAACTATTACCACAATATATGGCTCAGTCTTTTTGTGATTGCAAAATGAAACACATTTTTGCTTTACTGATGACCAACTGCCGACTCATTCCTGACGCCTCACTCTATGATCGATGCGAAACTACCTGACCTCTCATGTCTTCAATCCATTGTATAATACAGGCGTCGGTTACACCTTATATATCAGTTACTCTTTTGATATTTACTTAAACTACTCTTATATTAATGAAAACGGGTTCCACTTCTCCAGCGATTGACTCTCTTGTAGTCATTCCTCCAAACTTTGGATTTGGAATTTCAGATCACTTTGAATATCGAAAACTAATTTCAGTGAATACTCCAAAATATTTGACTTTAAATAAATCACTGAATAATGATCGGAGCAAAAGACAAATTCCAACAATTATTCAAAAATTATTCAAAAATGCCATTCATTTGACATTTATTTAAAATAAGTGAAACCTGACGTCGAATCAAATGTTGTCTAAACACATATTTTTGTCCCATAGATTGCAAATGTTTTTTGTAATTTTAGCCCTTTTCCAGAGTCTAATGTAACTTAAGCCCAACACAAGATTGTCGCGGATGACTCCGAGTCGTTAATGATAGACCCGTACAGAGTCCAAGCATGAGGTTTGTGCTCAGTTTGAGTTACTGGGCGTCTGTTGAGGTAAACGAGTCGTTTCCAATTTCGTTTGTGCGTGAAGTGAAGGACAGTCGACTTCGACTTCCACTACAGAGTCATAGACTGTCTCTACTCTAATAATTTGGGATTCGATATGCATTCGTTACGACTCTTTCTCTACCTTTCCATACAAAAGCAGTTTATAGTACTTTAAACAATAATTTTTTAACATTGAGTTGACATTCCTATTACTGTAAGGCAACAAATTATGATTTTTGTTAACTTTTAGCACTACTTCACTGTCAGGTCTGAATATTAAGTCACTAATAAATTAGTCACAAAAAACAATTATTTCTAAAATATTTTCGTTTTAATAATTTTTCATAAATTAAATAATTTATATGTTTTTATATTTTATTGCCGACTATTAAAATGCAAAATCATTTTAAAAATTATAATTCATTGAATTCAAGAGTCATTGAGAATAGATTAGCGAATGAATGGATTGTGTGAAACAAAGCCTACAATCAAACTTAATTGAATGCTTTAGTGTCTGAGTCGGTGGTGCAGATGACAACTGTGCCCCTCTGCCGCCCCCTCTCCCACTTGTTATATTCTCGTTAGGAATTGGCCCTCAAGTGACACAATCGACAAAATGACATTTCTTGCATCTAATTGTCTCAAACTCTCCTTCGCTTAAATGATTGGCAAAAATGAAAAGAATGTAAGACTCGATGCAAAAGGAATTTGAAATTAAGATTAAGTCACTCGAAGTGACACATCACTCAAAAAATCATTACTGAGTTTCACAAAATTATAATTTCGCTTTCGTTCTCATCAGAGTAGAAAAAATTGTGGGCGGCTTTTGATCCGGGATCAGTCCTCAAGCGACCTGAGCTGCGACAAGAGCTCATCTCACGGCTAAGTAACATGAAATGTATTTTAATGTCATATTTGCGTGTCAGTCTCTCCTATTTTGCGTATATTATTAGGTAATCGACAATCTTTTCATATGAGAGTCTGGGCTGAGAAACGAAAATTTGATGCCATAAGACCTTAAATATGTATATTATTATAATTGTTGAACTCAGCTTCAATCGGGTCACTCCGGGTTTATTGTCAAGAAAATCCTTTCAGTCAAACATTTCTCACCAAAACTTATATTCAAACATTCATTCTTTAATTGAATTGAGTATCAAATGTCAAATAAAACATAAGTCACTACTAATTGAGCTCAAAATGAAAGAAAAGTGTCACTAAATGTGTCATTTTTATGTCAACTTATATTCAACTGTATATTCATTAAACGTGTAATTAGTGGTCAAATGGAGAATAAGTGAAATATGAATAAAAAGTCATAAAATATTGAGGACTCACCACAACATCCATAGGAATTGAAGTCAATTTGTTTGTGAGATGGGATTTGTGAGAATCACTGGAAAAAGTCCAACAATTGAAAGAAGTGCGAAAATCGCGGCGAAGTCGCTGGTCGTGAGACTTAACGACTTTTGGAGGACCTCTCCTTTGGCTGTCGTGTTGTGCAAAAGTAGGCGGAGGAAGACGAAGATGATTAGTGTCGACCGCTCTCTGTTGCGGCTCCTCTAGTATTGTGTCCCCTAATGTAAAAAAGTAGAAGAGGTAATACAAAGGTGGGACAATTCGGCCGAGTGAGGAGTGGCCAACTGCGAGCGACACCACCTTTTTTGCGACGACACTGTCGACCAACGAGACAGAGACGATGCGCACGCAGTCAGACACTCAGACACATCACACTCTCATAAGACAAACAAATTGATTACATCATATCTTACATGCAATACAATCTATGTCTTACATGGACGCAATATATGCACCGGCGGTCGACCGACCCCTTCCACTATCATATCTGCAGACATTGATAGCAACTGACAGTGAGTTTCAGTGACAAGACATTAGTTTTGAGCACAAACTAAACTTTGCTGGAAGTTTGCATTAGAATTGAGCAGAACTTTTCAGAATAATAGTGAACACAATAATAGGCACTCATTCAACACACGGAAGACACAGATGTCAAGCACTCCAACAATTCGTGACTTCAAACCGAATAACTAATAATTTGAGTAAATTTTGTTCCAATAATTTACTGGATATTTGTCACAAAATGCAGAGAAAACGAGAATCAGTTTAAATAAAATTTATGCCAAACACTAATAAATAGCAATAATTTTTTTATTCACGAATTAATATAATTAACATTTAATACAATTCAGAAAACGAGTTAGAAAGTAGCGCAACACATGGGGTGCTCTATTGCACTGTCTGTTCGTTCTGTGCCTAACATTCAAAGCATTAATATCAGAAATGTTCATTCTCTGCCTCTCTGTGCTGGATATGTGCTGCTCTGTACTCCTCTCTGCGACTGCACAGCACAAACTTAACATAGCATATACTCAATACATGCCACAGATTCTTGATCGCTCTCTATACCGTCCCCCTTATCTTTTCCCCGGATCCGCAATTTATTGAGGGAAGTGGAAACTGTATAAGACTGAGTGGCGTAGACTAGTGCTCATCATTACCAGTGCCGGAGTGCGCTTCTATGGTATTGTCTGTTGAATTAAAGTGTTTGAGTCAAACGATGTGAGGCTTGGGATGATTGTGAACAGTCCCCACTAGTATCTAATGATCAAACACTAGGAACATATAATAAGCTTATTCTCCCCTTTGCTTATGGCCAGTCATTAGCCATTGAGTATTGTATTGAGAATTGGTGTGCATATCAATAGGAGCACCGCATCGCACAAATTGAGGCCACAAATGCTAATTTGAATACACGATAATTGAAGCTCTAAATTGATGTAATACTTCTTGAATAAAGTCTTTATCTCTCACACAAACCAGAAGACAATAACATAATATTTATTGAAAAAATATTGAAAACTTTTTTATCATTTCATAGTTTGGCTCATTTTGATGTCTATCTTTCAAAATAAGATTTGACATTAAAAGTATTCAATATTATTCTCGTCTCAAATGAGTTTCTTTGAGTCGGTTTTAAATTGCTTTCTTTGATCGCAAATAATAATAACTCGAATAAGAGAACAATTTGTGGGGAATATTATAAATACTGCAGAAATGGTTTGACATCACAATAGACATATTGATTGATAAGATGTTTAATGAATCGATTGTTAACACAATGAACGCAAATGTATTATAAAATAATATGAATTAACAGAAAAGTTGGCTTTAATTAAGCAGATGTTAATAGACGTTAATTTTGTCATTTTTTAATAATTCATTGCAAATGTTCTCTAATGGCAAACAACTTATCAATTCAATTGTGATTCTCCAACTCAAAGGAGGAGTTGTAATCATATACCTGAGTGAACACTCTTTTCTATTGCTTCACTTTTCGGACATACCCTCCCATTAGACTTGATTTTGTGATTCTTGATAAAAGTTAGTAACTTGTAATTTGTTGCTGAACTTCAACTAATCGTTTGACAGATCAAAAGAGTTGACTCTTCACTCAAAATTGCTTCAATTTAAGTCAAAAGCAAATTGTGGCAAAAAATAATGCAAACTTAAGGGACTGTCATCCTATGTGTGGTCTATTCTTCACAAATGCATTGTGTCTACAATTGAAGCATTCTGAGGCAGTTCATTCATTTCACTCAATACAATGTTTGACTCGAATAATCCATATGAAGAGTGCGACCCAACCCATTGTTTACATAAGCAATAGACCCATACAGATGAGGACAATTGATGCTCAAATGCAAAACACTTGAGTCCATGTCATTCAAGGGATGACAGCGACTAAAAATACAATTCGTTTCAATACTAAATTAGCTCTCATTTCAAACGCTTTTGATTTTCATATCATTTGAAGTTTTGCTGAATATTTAACTCAATTAATAACTGGAAAACAAATAACCCTCAGCCTTATAATTGTTAACAAATAAAAGTGCTAAAAAATACTCTTGTTAGATCTTCGTTTTATAACTGGATTTTAAAAATTTTGAAATATAAAATTTATTTTTATTAAAACATTTCATTTTAAATAACATCAAAATATCTTCGATTAACTTTAAACTTAATTAAGTTTTTTTAAGTGGAATCCTTCCCCTCTCCTCCCCCACCACTAAATACTTAGAATCTTGTTCTGCTAGAAATACCAGTGTTTTATCGAAATAATTCTATCTTTTAATTTGTTTCTGTAATGAATGTGTGATTTATATTAATTTAGTTTATATCGATTATTGGAATTCATGAAAATTTAAACTCAATTTTTGATGAAAATAATGAAAAATATTACACATAATACTGTTTTTGGAAACCGTTTTCCCATACTCTTTCCCATACTTTCCCATTTCTTAGACAGTGCATATATTTTTTTTTAAAAACAAAATAAGAATGATTATTAAGGTAACAATGACATCTGGGGTGAGCATGAGGCTGTTGTATAGCCTAAATGTTCTTGATTTTTTTGTTAATCTGAATTCTCTAAATCTAAGTATGGCAGAACCCCCTCCTGTGTCATGGAAGTCTCTATCATCTTAACAAAATTTTGAGTAACTTCAAAACTGAGTTTTTTCCTATTATTTGTCTTACAATTTATGAGATATTTAAATAAACCGGATCAGTTTTAGATCCCCTTAAATATGTAATTGTACACCGACTCAGGTCAGGTCCCTTTTTCACCTCTGAATTACATTCAAAATAATTTAAGAATAATTAATTAATTAACTGTAAAATTGACAGAATATTATGGAATAATAAGAATTGCATTCATTGCTTGAATTAAACCGAAGTAATGATTAAATTGAGGAAATGATTGATTGGTTTGAGTCCAATGTTTGAGTTGTGTCTGAAATGTGCGATAATTTGCTTCCATTACTTTTTTGTCACTTCAAAGGCTCTATTGAAGAGTGACTTTTTAATGCAATACAATGAGGAATGTTAAGAGCTTTGAACATCATTTTGAAGCGAATGGCCGGGAATATGGTGTGACGTTTGACTCGAGTGCAGGTGCCTTATTGTTGGCCTTATTGTGCGAACTCTATTCAATACTGTTCTCTATTTGTAAGATTGCAATAAAGCAATGAATGAAAGTTAACATTAAGATTGTTCTACAATTCCTCTCAAATATATTTACTGTCTGTCTGTAAATATGATGTGCTTTTTGTAAATACTAAGTGTCCCATTTTGTACCAGTGCTCAAAGCAAACACTTTGCCATTTGCGGGCCTGCCATTCAAGGGAGAGGTGAGTACACTACTCAAAGAACAACAAATTTCAACTAAACTCTAAGTTTATGTACTCTCTGTCTCCTCTCAGGTCATCAGTCAAACAGATTCTGAGACTTTCCTAAACTTAATCGAATTCAAAGACATTCAGTGTTTCTCAAAAAGATTTTCCATCCAAAATGACTTTTGCATAGCTTTACACTCAAGTGTCCATTTATTTCATGAAAATATATCCCTGATACACTCCTAGGTTTTATCGAAAGTATTTTTCAAAAAATACCCCCTGATCTCTCGAAACCCCAAACCCTTGCTGGAACCTGGTTATGTTATTTTAGGTTAAGTTTATTTTGCTTATTTCTTATTTATCATGTTAAATTTGAATTAAAATATGATTGGATATATTGTTTATATCGATAAATGAGTACATTTTGTCAAATGGTAACTCTTTTGGTGAAATAGCAGTCTTAGAGACGAATATTTGTTTCTCTCTTTATTTGGACAGAAATGAAGGGTTGATTCAAAACTTTTGAAAATATGGTTACTGTAGTGACACTGAAGAGAGAGGAAGAGTGAAAGCAGGAAGAGATGAGAAGAGAACTATCCATTGACAAAGGAATGCCGTCAATTCGTATCAAAATATTGTGTCGTTTGGAGCAAATTCTTGGGGTTAAAGATGTGGTCGATTACATATCTGTTGCAAATGCAGACACAAATAGAAGGAGTTATAGGTGAAGGTCCACCACAACTCACTTTCATTTATTGTTTGAACGCATAGACAACAGATATGTAAAACTGATTGACTCTTATGTGGGTCCATATGTTGTCATTTATAATAGGAATCAGTTGTGAAGCCCTTCTGATTGACTGTCAAAATATGTCTGAACGTCTGGTCTGACACATGAGGACTTGGATTCTCTTCATTGAACTTCATTATAGCTGAGAGGAGGGTATCCTTTGGTCTTTCAAAATGTTTTTGCTTCGTCTGCAATGAGTTCCCATTGGAATCGATGCTTTGCTGATCAGGTTGACGACAGCCCTCGACTTGTGTCCTGTCATGAAAATCATGGAAATATCAGATCTCAAGAGGTTTGTCTTGTGGTAAATGTGAATCAGTCACGATCTATGCACAGGGATAATGTGGTGCACCACTAAGTGTTGCAGTGATGACACGATCCCAGGCGTACGATCCGTCTAATAGTTTGTTTCAACTAAGAGTAGATCACATTTTATTAATAATTTATTGGGAATGTTATTCATTGATAACTTCAGACATAATCAACATTTATTGGAATTAACGACACCGACAAGTGATGAACAAATATATCAATGGATGACTCGTCCACACTATAGCTGCTCCACTTGTGCTCCGGTGTCACAACAATATTAATGTTTTCCAAACTAACCCTTACTAAGAGAGATACCAGAGATGATAGAGAGCCAAAACTCCATTATCGCACTCAGGGCTTACAGTCAACATTGCACAACCATTGCACTGCACAGGCATTGTTGGGTATAAAAAATTGTCTTCTATCACATATACTGGCAATGGTTCTAATGCTTTCGTTTTGGATCAGACTTTCATATTTTATGCTCTCCTCACTTAATCCACTTCAAAACGTTATACAATTTCTCTAAATTAATGAAAGTCTACTTTTGTGTCTCTTATCAGTTCATAGCATACTTTGACCGAAAAATCTTTTCTTCAAAGCTATAACACAAAGACAGACACTTCTCTCATGTGTTCATAAATATTTGGTCTCTAATACCATATTCTTTCAATTCATTGCAATCTCTAATCAATTCATTACTTAAATCAAAATTATATGCATTGTATTGACCAGGAATAAGGCAAATCTCCAACTCTAGTGGTTGTCTAACACTAGAATTGCTTTGTGACCCAAACACATCGATTTTAACCAATGCAAAGTTCAATTAATTTAGATGATCTTGAAGAGTTTCCATTGATTTAAATAATTTATATAAAAATGGGTTAGATGATATTAAGTCTATTGTCCTCCATTCCCGAGTAAGTTCCAATTTTAATAAAATTAAATTTGAGGTATTCTTTTATGTGAAGAGATATTTAAATGCTTTCACTTAAAATTCTTGTTTAATTTGTACAAATTTAAATTATTTGTTTTGGCGTGTCTTAAATTATTAGAGAATCTTCATTTTATAGTTTATCCTTTTCTTATCCCCTCTTTCTTCCTCCTTTCCCCACTAAAAGTCACCCACTGAAAGATACAATCTGTTTTTTCGAGATTAAATACCCTGGCAATTACAGTGCACTCTCCCTGTTGTTAAGTAGCAAATGCACCAAGATTCACTTAACAACACAGAAAGTTAACAACA
>JAQIWF010000718.1:0-16112 GCA_034694965.1 Ceratozetes gracilis
CTGTAAACGACGACAATTCCTAAACCTCTGCCACAATTCCTTTAGCTGTAAACAATTCCTTAGCCATAAACCTATCCTTAGCTGTAAACAAATCCTTTAGCTCTAAGCTTCTCTAAACCCTTACTGAAGGCCTTCCTTTATTGGAGGGCTGGACGTGTCCTTTGGGTCATTGAAATTCTATTTCTCTGACTTATGAGATATGATTAGGTAGACCTCCACGCGGTATATCTCGGGTAACTCTAACTGACCTAAACCTCCGGTAAGTATAACTTTCTTTCATTACTTAAGAGTTAAATAACTTCTAATTGTTATTCAATACTAAAATAGGTTCTAATTTGGGACTAAATGTGAGACAATTATCTCAAAGTTTGATTCAATCACTTATAGAGTGATATCAGACACAAAGCATAAAATAGAGAACAATGAGAGGAAGGGTTTGTTTACTCACTTTTGACATTTGGTTGGAGACAGAGATGGAGTTCACATATTCTGAGCGATTCCTCACAAGTGGTCAGTGATGTGAAGATCGAGTCATTGGTTGAGTCAATGGATTCACTGTATGTCGAAATTGAAGTTATATTTTGTTGTTGTCCTCCACTTCCATGTCTTGAGAGCACACATTGAGTCCACACAAGATATGAGACAAAAACTGAAACTGAAATCAAAATTAAATAAATGGTTAGAATTGAGAGGAAGGGGGGGTTTACTCACTGTTTAGACAAAAATCACATTTTAAGTATAGTATTGAGTGACCGGACAGTCATCTAAAGTGTCGTCAAAATGTGAGCGAAAGATGAGATGATATTATGATTGATATCCTGTGAACTCACAATTCTGTGCCTAAAGGATAGTCACTTATTAAAGGACAGAATAAGAGGAGTGATTGAAACCACTTTTCAAGACATGAGTTAAAAGGGAAGTATATTTTGAGTCGTGAGGGAAGAGTAGACGTAAAATAGGAAATATTGTCCCGATATTGAAGTGGCGCTCAATTCTGACATTTGTTTCAATTTTCATACCATTTGAGGTCAACTGAAGTTTGACTTCAAGAGACAGTTCTATGGAACAGGTGTTAGGGTTGACTCAAATTGAATAAAATGAGAACATTTTGGAAATTATAAGTTCGATGAGATTTAAGCACAGGTTTCGACACATCATATCTCACTTTAAAGCCTCACTATTATGAAGGGGTTAACCAAAACACTAAAAGATTAAGACTTTACTCTTTTATGTGTAAAATATATTGAAATGACTTTGAATACAATGAAATGGTTTTCAATTTATACAAAATGTCAAAAATAATGGATTAGTTAACAATAAAATGTTAACACATTTGACTGATTTCCCCGAATCATTAAAAAGGGCGGCATATCTTTGGTCAGCATTTCGATCCAAGACATGTAAAGTGTTGCTGAAATGTCTTCCCTGCGAGGGATCGGTATTGTCCTGATTTAGACAATTCATTATTCAGTTGTCATTATTTGATATAAGACTTACATAACCACAAGAGTTGCCTCTTTTGAGTGTTCGGCAATCAGTTCTCTTCGCCTCAAATATCTATTTGTCTGAAGAATAAAAGATTAAGAATAGAATTACAGATAATTTGCTTACTTTTGATTTGAATCTCATGAGTTCGCTCTGCAATGACTCGTTTGACTCCTGCTTTGCCATCGATTTCGACATAAGTTGTATGAAGTCTTCCCTTCTGTTAGGGATATATGCGTTCAAATCACAAATTATGGGATATATGGGACTCACGTCTCCTCCTTTGGCAGTCTGTCTGAGTCTGAGACCACATTCACCGCAGAGTAATGGATACGGAATTTGTTTAACAACTCTTTCAAACTATTGAATACCGATTAGATTTGGTCTAAAATACCAAAAATGTAATCAATTGATACCTGGTTTGTTCGGAAGTGATTTCTGAAGTATCTTTAGTCACAGAAAACACTCTGAGTTTACACCCGCGCCACAGAGAACTTTGTTTGAGTATAAAAGGGACCAGAATAGTGAGTCCTCCGTCATCGTATACCCACCAGACATCAATAGTCCCCTTCTTCTGCTTCTCTTTGAACCGATTGGCCAATCGATCCATTTTTGGCTCCAAATGGACTAAATCTTTGAAGTGATCTTCATTTGGAGGCGATTCCATTGCCTTCGAAACTGAATACACAGATTCTGATTCATCTAATAATTTGATATAAAATTATTTGAATAACAAAAGAATTATTTATTAAGGATTTACTCAAAGAAAGTTTAAAGTTATCCTTAGTTTCAAAAGGTTTAAAGGACTCGATGAGAATGGATGGCAAGTCATGGCCCTCTCGCACTCGGAATATGATTAGCGAATAATTGCATTCAAGTACTGAACTGAATGACAAAATGAATGACAAAATAAAATAATCATTAAATTCAACCTAAGATTCAATGATAATATTTACTGAATTATATTATAATAATCGTTGCGTTCAAATGAGTCACAGGTTTGCCAATTGGTTTTGTATCCCATCATAACAATATTGGGGGTAAATTTGCCCACTCCTGACGCCTATCAAAGAGAACGTTGCATACAATTTGCCATTTCCAATATAAATAAGTACCTGGATCATGCTTTTGGTACCACTACTAATAGATTCCGATTCTATAAGTTTATAGAAAGCATTGATATTTTCATTCCTAAGCCATGCCTTCTGCTTAAGAGTAACCTCTCCTTTCGACTTTTGAGGAATGCCTTCGAGAGCGATATGCGCTAAGAATAACAGACCGTATCGTTTGGTCATATAGTTGGCCATATCGAGGAGTGCCTTCCTCTCTGAGGGATTTCCACTGAGCAAGAGAACCATAGGTCGATAATGCTTAACATGGTCGTCCTGTGCATTCAAACGGAAAGTCAGAGTGCGGGCGATATTGAAGAACTGTTCCTCAGTAGACGGCCCCCAATTGGCCTTAACTATGGAAATAAGAAATAGTAATAAGATATGGAACTAATGTGGGACTCAAGCAATGTGTTAATCGATTATATTTACCCGGATTTACAAATAACATGGATATATAGATAATGAGTGTCAGTCCCAACACTACAGCAGCCGATAATATATCGAAGAGAAACATTAAAGCGATGCAAACCATTCCCACCAATAGACTCAACCATTTATTATAGTATTTGAAACTTGGTCTGAAACTAAGGGAACTGACCCACGAAACGTGAAATAGAGAGAAGTTAACCATAAAGAAAGCCCCCAAATAGAAGTTCGATATCCAGACACCCGCAGCGTTGACGTCACCGATTGCTATGAACACTGAGGCGATTATAAAAGTAACCAGATATCCATGTCTCGGGTCTTTTGCTGGACCGTAGCCTTTCCCGAACCACGAAATAAATGGAATTAAGTTGTCGTTTGCGAAGGCCTTCCATAGAAATAAATTAATTTAAATATATTGGGAGAGTCTTACCGAGAATATCCTGGGGGCTGCTGTATAACATCCCAATCCCGATGAAAGAGTTGCCGCAAAAATACCCGCATATATGAGTGGATCAACTTTTAGACTCGTGTGGGAGAGTGCGCCCGACATCGCCATCGTTTGATAATCATTTATCAGACCATAACGACAGGTGAGTCCTTCAGCACAGGTCCTGTTATTGAAATATATGTCATCTGCACTACCGGTTGAATAGGCAATGATTGTGGAACCGGTGAATATGATTATAAGTGTATATGTGAGTGAAGTGGTGGCAATAGCCAGGAATGTGCCCTTTGGTATAGCAGTAGCCGGATCTTTAAGGTCAGCCGACATACTGGCGCCCGTAAATATACCCGTCACCGATGGAAAGAAGACACCGAAAACCTGAAAGAAGTTAAATCCATCCCAACGGGGGTACAGATTATTCGAAATGACATATCCTTTCCACGACGCCATGCCTTTCTCCATCTGTTTGGCCGTCGGGGGAAGGAGTGCGCCCACAAAGTAATCGGTGAGAGAGACCATCAAAGTTAGGAAAAAGAACATTAATGTCTAAAATGGGGAATAAATTCCAAAGACTTATCAAATTTTTATCTCGACTTTTATCAGAAACAGAGTTTCTGTTTTTGGGATTCAATGTTACCTTTGCTTCGAACTCAAGACTTATGAGAGGAATGATAGCTATTATGATAAGACAGACGTAACCGACAATCCTTTGATCATTTACTTCTGAACCACAGATGGAAATTTCGAATACCTTTCAGTTGGAGAAAAGATTTGCGTCAATCGAAGAGATAATGGGTTTTGATATGATATGCATTACTTTGAGTATATCTGAAACACTTTCTGCAGTTCCCAAAAGATTGAGTCCAACGAAAGCTGCGTTTGTGAATGTGAAGAGAAAGCCGATGACACCGCCCGCCTCATGGCCTACACTTCTTGAGATCATTGCATATATGCCTCCGCCACCGATATTACCATTAGTGCAGAGCGCTATCATTGATAGAGTGGTAACGGATGTGATAGTAGTTGCGATCAATATTTGAGTCAATCCTAACACTATTATTGATAATAAAGTTATTGATCTCAAAGCCTATCAAAACAAATACTCTTACAAATGCCCGCCTGTCCTGCCATCCAACCCATTCTTAAGAAGAGCATTACCCCAAACAAGTTCATCATTGTTCTGATCTGTTTAAAGAGTATTCATTCAGATTCTATCATCATATCAATGCAAATATACATAGACTCCATCGACCCAGCCCAATTTGGTTGACTTTTGGTCGCTCTGCTCATTAAGGTCTTCAATGTCACCTTGCTACAATTACATAATAAATTCAATGAGTGTTATTGCAAAGCAGACATAACTGGAATTAATAGACGTTAAGACTTGAAAATGAAGGTTAAGTTATCGCTTGAGACAAATGTGACATTTAATACGCAATCAATACTTCATTGATCCAAACACTTGAGATGTGATTATTTTATTGTCATTATCTCTAAATTAGCCATTAAATTGAATTAGACCAAGTACATTGTGCTCACATATTTATACCGGAAAGATAAGTTTGAAAAACAGCTCACATTCATTTGAAAAACATCTAGTTAAGAATAAGCTTGTTAAACTATCATGATTAAGTTAAGAGCTAAGAGGAATAAATTGCTAATATTGAATAAAAAAAACTGCTGGATATCAAAAGTTCACTCCATTTAAGTGTAAGTAAATGTTACCTGAGTTGTAAAATTGTGAGGAGAGTGAAGATCTTCAAAGTCTGGTCTCTTAGACTTTCTGCTCACAGTATTATTAGCACGGTAGAATTCCACTCGAGGCAAAACTTCGGCATTAGATATAACTGATGTCCTTCTTTCCATTGTGCTGAAGAGCCGACCCCAGAGACTGAACTTCCTGGAAGATTCCTCTCCTCGGCCTTCATTTGGGATCTCATCAATAATATTAGCCAACTGTGGATTGACATAAGCACCAGTAGGGGACAGTTGAAACTGAGACATATCTGCTTCTGGAGAACAGAAACTCAGAATATGTTTAACTGATTATTATTTTATTCTTTTTCCACTTTTTATGGATTGAAAAGCACTTGAAATCAGATTTATATATGAATTACATAGAGATTACAGAAACCCCTTCTAATCAAATAAAGGAACGCAAACGACAGTCAAGTCTTATCTCACTTTTTAGAAATCGTCTGACAATAGAAGCAGAGAATCATTTATTGAGAATCAGAATCGCTTTTTATAATTCTTTTCCCCAGAATTCAACTCATTTGAGGAAATTTCTGTTTCCAACGAAAGTAAAAAAAAATACAAATCAAATCACAAAAAATAGCAATCAGTTCAAGAAATGATAAAAACTAGAGTTTTTTGTTGACTTAAATCACAGAAATGTCAATAGTTTTCAATGTTTGAACTCAAAGGTACGGAACTTTACACGGAATCAAAGAGTTATAGCATTTCATAAACACAAACATCGGTTGCATTTAATTACAACTTAATTAATATTCAGTTATAAAAATAGTATAGAAAAAGTGAAATTCAAGCAATAGATTATCGAAAGTGATTAAGACTGACAGTTATAATAACAATACCGGGTATTTATTTGATTTTGGGCCGGAATTGCAATTCACAAGTCATCCCACTCTAGTCGTCAATGAATTTCACGTTTTAAGCGATTCATTCATTCATTTGTGAAACATTTCAGTAAACAATTAAAACAATATTTTCATAACTCATTGATTAGATTTCATTTCTCGTCAAACAAACAATAGGTATAAAATGCAAAACAGGACTCACCGCCGGAATGGTCATCAAATTCATGCTTACAGTCATTATTTCTACAAACATATATCGTATAAAGATATGGATTTTGAGGACACATTTGGAGATTCTTGCAATCAATGACTAGACCTTCTTTTGATCGATTTCTCAACATTTTAAATCATTTTAAACAAACAATTCTTGTATAACATCTGCAATGGAAAAGTCGTCACAATTATGACAACTAAATAATAATTTAATACCAGAGCCCTTTTGTAGCACATGACAAGTTAGTGAGGGGTTCAAGAGAACTGTTCACTGATCTTCTAAATCAATTAATTTTATTGAGACAAATGTTACAAATATTTTCAAAAAAAACTTCCAAATGATTACGAAATACCAGTATTAGTGAAATGTTATATATTTGTAAGCAATAGAAATATATTAAAAACTAAAAAATTAGATTCTGAGTGAATTAGTAAATGAAAAAATTAAAACTATAGAATCTATTGTATAGATATTCATAGATAATCGTTAAGTCATAAAAAACACACAAAAGATTAACTAAAACGGAAATCAAATTTTTTAGGAAAAAAACTGTTTGAATCATTTGATTGACAATCAATTATATGAGAGTTCGTTAGAAATCAATAATCGATTCTTAAGAATGTCTACAATTCTAATGATTTATACGAAGTTTGGCAGAAATTAATTTGAGAGTCAGTTATAAATGGGATTTAAATGCAATAAATTTATGTCCATTTTGTCACATATTATAAATCGAGTTAAAGATTAATAAGATTAGAGAAGTAGTGGACGGAATGAGTTTACTTTTCCTTAGTAGAGGATATACACACGAATATCATATTGTTGTTAGTCGTGGCCACCAAATAATTCCTGTCTTCGCTGATGGAAACCGAACGAATGATTGGCTGAAAATCAAAATTCTAGTCAAAAACTTAAATATGCGATAATCACATACCGTATGGTTTTGCCAATTTGAATATGTAATCATTTTGGGCTGAATCGGTGTCTTTCCTCTCTCTTTCAATGACTTATCACAAGAGTAGAGGTAGATATTACCGAAGCCATCGCCACATGCGAGTAGACCAGAGGTATAACACATATCAATGTCTATATGCATACATTCGGAATCGATTTGACACTTTTGATGTTGAAGTTTGGCTCCGGACCAGAGAGGGATCACAATTGGCTTATTTGACTCGACTTTACTTGCATTCAATTTAGTCATCGTTTGCTCCATTTGTATGGTTTGAAGACAATCGTCTTTAATGGTTCGAAAGCAGATTAAGTCGAATCCCGGAATATATGCCAAACTTGAGATCGAATTATTGCATTTATTGAGTGTTATTTGTCCCGCAATTTGTCTGCAATTAATGTCATTAAAGAATTTGTTAAAATAAATCAATAAATACATACTTTTTATCAAAATTTGAGACATTCTTGAGAACAATCAAATGAGAGGATTCTCCGGAAGCGACTAAACAGTCGTATTTCTCCACATAAACAATGGCCGACACGGGAAAAGTGGTTTTATAAACGTTTCTCTTAAGACGTTTTACTAGTCGTCCGCTCTCTTCATCGAATTTGATGGAAATGATGGCAATCTTCTTCTCAGAAGTTCCACAAAATAATAGGTTTAAGTCTTCTGTGGTATGGAATGCAATGTCAGTGATTTCTTCATCCTTAACAACAAAACTCCTAATCTCGTCATATGTGAGCACTTCCTTCTTCTCCGGATGTTTGAAGATATAGATATGGCCGACGGAACCGACGGCATAGAGTACACAATTTGTTGGTTTATTAATGACAGTCACAGCTATTGAACGCAAATTATGCCCTTCGGGTGAAGTGAATGAATGAATGGGAGTATTCCTCTCCTTATGGACAACCATTTCATCCAAATTGAACCAATTAACGAGTGGTCCGCCCACAGTGACCACCATTTGACCCTCATCTATGGTTTTTGGCACAAAACGTGATTTCCATATCTGAGTGGACGGCACCGTCGGGTTTTGACTCGTAAAAAGTCTTACCGCGTAATCTGGAATGTTATCCGTCTTTACTTCCGGTTTTCTGTCGGCCACAATGAGAGCACTTCTTTTCAATAGGTCTTTATTGACCATATTTCTGACCTGTCCTAATTTAGTGGAGGGACCGGTGAATGTGCTGATTAGCTTCGAGTAATTCATTCCTCGGGGAACGGTTTGACTCAGTTTGTCACGAATTTTGGTCGTATTTAGATCTCCCGATACATTGCTATCCCGTCTGGTGGCCACCAAACTCTCACTTTCGGAGTTTCTTCTCTTAGGAGTGATCTCCACATTAGTCTCATCGACGACCGAAATGTCCGAATCTTCGCTTTCGGGATATAATTCGGTTATTTCTGTGGTCACCCTTTTCTCTGGGGTATTGGGCGCCGACTCATTAGTTTGGTTGACAAGTGAGACATCCCTTTCAGTGACTTCTTTATTGGTAACCAAGACTTCGTCGCACTCATTGTCTGAATTCTCAGCCAATTTCTTATTGGATTCGTTGACACTAACGTTGTCTTTGGTTTTGGACTCAATTGGAGTGTTTGTCGGTTCGTTGACCACTGGTTTCCATTTCAATTGATTGTCCGCCACATTGACCGACATTTTACTCACTTTCTTCGGAAGCAAATCCTCAAAAACCAATTTTCTCTTCAATGATGTCTTGAATTTGAGATTGAATTCATTCATCGACTTCTTCTTATTTATGAGATAATCCGATAGATCTTCGACTCCCAACTGTTCCGCGATTTTAAGATATTCGTTGAGATTATTGCCATCGATTTTGAGATCAAATTTGCGGTAATAATAGCCGTCAATCAATGATTGGACCACTTCTTTGTCGCCATCGATGGTAAGCGTCGATTCCAAACATTTCTCCACAGTTTTGAATCCATTGACAATCAGATATAACTTATGGACTCTTATTGGCTCACAATTGGATCCGACTTTGATTTCGAAGTCAAAGAATTGTTGGTTTTTATAGCATTTCTGGAATCCTTGTCCGAAGTCTTCATCTGACGGAACAAAAGTGGAAGCAATGACTCGTTCTTTCAATGCCTTCACTTCTTCGGCAAATTTGTCCACACATTGGTCTACAAGTGATTCCAAAGACATTTTAATCACAATTTGGTTAAGAAATGACTCAAAAATTTCGATGAATTTAAATGACTTATGAAATGAAAAATGGAGTCATTTTGGAGGCAAACAATCACTTACAGTATAACCTCGATATACGAAATAGTAAACACAAATGAGTTATAAATAATATAAAAATATAAATACAATTATAGATATTGAAACCTGTTATTTTGACCTTGTTATACTCATTAATAGGGAATTTTAAACTTAAAATATGCCTTAAAAGTGATAATAAAAGAGTGCGGTCTTAAAACAAGTGATGACTGTATTAGCTCTGATTGAATGTGGTTTTGGACGAAATCTCTGTTAGACTACAGTTTGTGATCAAACTTTGGTCATCAAAGTTATGGTTATTTTTATTGTAGTTTTAATTTCTCTTTTTGTTTGCATTCAATAAAACTCATAAAACTTTGTTATTTAAAAAGAAAAATAAATAGGATTTGAAGCAAAAGTGGAATCGATTTGTGATAAAAAGTAGTCTAAGTTTTTGCCATTAAATGATTGTATGAGACATTCAATACTTGTGTCGATCGAAAGACCCGTTTATTTAATCGATTTTTCATTAAAAATCGCCAATTCTTTGACTCAAGTCTTAGACTCTATTTGTCTGTTTTGAGACAAAATTGTTTTCATTTCTATGTCTCAAAAGTTTGGGTTTTGTTTAGATTACTGTCGAATCCGTTCCATGCAATTGACTCTCAACTCAAAGCACTTTTAATGTCTGTCGAAATGAAAATCAGAAAACTTATAATCGATTGAAATGACTAACGAATTGAATGCACTTTTCCTTACTCTCAAAATATGCAGAAATTCTCTTTCAATAAACACTTATTTTCATTAATTGAATGAAAAAGTTTTAATTGGTTTTTATAAAAATATATAATGATATCTGAATAAAGCCAGTGTCAAAACTGATCCTGATAGTAATCATCGTAGACTCTATCTAGTTCTGGAGTCCAACAGCCATTATTGAGTGAAAGAACTTCTTTCATTTGTTCCTTGGTAGTCCTCAGAACTGTGGGCCCCTTTTTAAATCCAGTCTTAACGTCAACGCAATAGCAGACTGACTCCGAGCACTGGAGAGGAAAGTAGTTGCCATTTATGTCACATATGTATTGGGAGAACAATTCGGTCACTTTATCCCATTTATTGTCTGGTATTGTTCTAATCAATTCCAGTTCCCGAACACAGCCTGTCATGGATTGAAAACAATTTAAAACTCAATTCGAGTCAAACTTAGATATTGTCTCATATTTACTGCAAATCTGGTTCACAGCATAGTTCTGGTCATTCCTTTGGACTTGAGTTCCTCTGTATTTCTCTCCCTTTTTATTAACACAATAACAGCTAAAATGCAATACAAATAACAATAAATATTTGAATCAATAAATAAATAGTGATTTTCTTTAAGACAAATATGACTCAACTGATCATTAAGACATTGGACCGGTTTATATGAGCCATCGATATCACATTTGGGAACATCATATCCCACAACAAGGAATCCCTTCTCCTTTTTCTTCTCAATCTCTTTGATGGTATTCTTGTAGCGTTTAATGCAATCGGTTTCCTGAGCGTAATTGGCCTTATCGTCAACTGACAATTTCACTCAAATTAGGACAAATTAATTGTCATAATAATACTGACTGCATGGTAATTTATCCTGGTTGCTCTTGGCCACTGGTTTCCAATTATTTAATAAAGTGCCTGAAGTGGTATTTACACAATATGTGAAATTATTGATCATTTGGAAGGGCTCATAGTTGCCATTTGCCTGACATCTCATAAAGTTGATAGGGTCTATTTTATACCTGCCCAACTTTTGGTTCACTTCATCAAATTGCCTTGAACACACTATAAAGATAAGAGCTTAGTCCATTTAGATATATTTTGGTAATACAAACAGCAATTCATTTTTCCTTTTTGGTTATAAGTGTCGGTACCAAAAATGCGATCCCCTTTTAGATTAACACAATGGCAAAGAGTTCCGTTCTTGCAAAGAGTGGGCGCGTAGTTTCCAATCTCATTGCATTCTGGAATGGGTTCACCGGTTGTCAATTCACTAAGTTTTTGGCCCAATTCGTATGCTGTCCTCTCACAGCCCTCTTTGTTCTCTTCTATCAATTTCTGTGATACTAAGGAATGTCAACAAATATTAGATTTCAATGGTTTGACATTTAAGGGTTGACTCACTTTTAACACAGAGACTCTTTTTTGGTTTCTCACTCTTTTTACAGACCAAATGAGGTCCGCATTGAGTGTCGGGTGTGTTGTATGTTATTTCTGCTGTACACTCATCGCCCTCTTCTATTCTTACAAAAATGAGCTAGTTAGATTGAAGAAACAGCAATAGTAATACCCAGTTCCTTGATGCATCGATGACAACAACCACAATCAGTAGAATTTTTTAATGTCATTTCATTCTTGGCTTTACAGCTAAACTTTGGACAATTGGCAAAAGCGAAACAATACCTGTCAGTACAGGCGTACTCATTCTGAGCACTGACCAGATGTTCACAATTTATGAATAGAGCAATAAATAGATAAATGAAAATCATTATGAAATTTATGTAAATTAGTTACAAAAGCAAAAAACTTTTCAATAAATGATTAATATTTGTTGCGTTTCATGTTTGAGTCATTTTCATAACAATTATGGTATGCGTTCCGATAAATCACTGATAAAATGATTTCCATGACATTTAACATTTACTGAGAAACCTATTGCCAACACAATTAGTCTCTAATTTATAGCTCAAAACTTCTGAGACTTCATTTGTTTTCTTCAAACAGTATTCACAATATTTTTGACGAACAAAATTCATAATCAGATTACTCTATATTTTCCATTCTTTCTCTTCTCTCATGGGTTTAATTATTTGAGAAGCTTTGCCTTCACTCTATTCTTGTATTGTTAGAGTAGAGCTGTGCAAGTTCCTTTTAAGCAAACCATATTCATTCCCATTTTATGAGATATGTTCTCCGGCTACAAATTATTCGGTAAACTTTATTAACGTTTGTTTCAAAATAATGCTATGAATTTAAAAAAGTATTTGACAATAATAGCAGAGATGGCCACAGGGAATGTGTGTGCTAGCTCAAATACGCAAGGATTCCATAATTTAGAAATACTCCCGATTTGAAAAACCTTTATATTATATCTATAAATAATAAATATCCTTCGAGGGGAGGGTGTACTTTGGCCACCATTCTACTGATTCGGATACCTTGGCCAACATTGATAATAGTGAAATATTTGAAGGCATTATCTATGATGCCTTGCTCATTGTAATATTATGACTCTATATTAATTGATTTTGAGTTCTTATTATAGTGTTACCCATTCATAATCGCAAAGAATGTTAATTAACTAATTCACCAAAATATTAGGTATCCGCCATTCCTCCTAACCCCTAACCCCCTAAAGTCCAAGTTGGCAATCCCTGGATTTTTACTAAGGATATCCTAGTTCAGGGATAAGCAAGAGGATAAAAACAGCCAAAATCCCCCTGGTCGTCAAAAATTTCTGACCCCCCCCCCTATCGCGGAGCGAAAATTTAACAATACGTCAATGGACAGATTTTAGGCCTGTGAGAAAAATTTTGGTATCAGAGTGGGGAACTATCTCCTTGTCGTTGATGATCTTGCTCATTCCAGTCCTAGTTATCTCTTTATTGAGTTGGCATTAGCGAGAGGTAAAAAATTACTAACGAGTTTCCCATTCATAGTATATCCGAGTTATTTATACGAGACATTAATGGCATAATTCATTGAATAAGTAATCGAGAAAATGATAAAAATAATTATCGGAATGAAATTCAATGAATCGATTGGAGTAATCGTTGCGAAAACAATTCAATAATAAACAGACTTTACTCTTGAGTAGAGTTTATCACTGAAATAACTATCGATTGGCCGAAAGCATACACAGAATAGTGAATGAGCTCTCACTCAATAGAAGAAAAAGTGGTCAAACTTGAGATATATGTGAGAGGAATGCGCTGTCGTTTCTCCATAATAAGTGTCGACCACTCAGTGATTGAAAAAAAGGACTCAATTTCACTGACATTCCCATTGAATTCAAATGTGATTCCAATAAATGAGTTTAAATTAGCATTAATTTAATATAATTTATGTAATAATTATTTACATTCGTTAGCCTTCAGCTAAAAAATAGATAAGAAAACTATTGACACTTTCGCTCCGATTAGTCGTTTCTTGAAGTATTTGAGACCACTTCCAGAGCACAGAACTAATGAATTATTGATTGGATGTCTATTATTTTATTCGCATTTATTGTCAAACAAGTAATAGAACAGCTATTTTGACTCCAATCCAATCCATTCATTAGTTCTCTATATTTGAAGAGTATTTATAAATACCTATTGATTTGGTTTAGAAGTTTTAGGCCTCAAATCTAATAATATTTGAAAGAATATTCAATTTATTCGGAGATAAAGTTGGTTCAGAAGCTCTGAAATTGCATTAATCTTGCGTTTGACTCAATTCTATATTTGGTTAGAATTCTGAGAAATCAATAATTTATTGTCAAATCTCAATAACTTAAAGTCTGTCTCAAGATTTCAAATTCAAGTATTAATATTTGATATGAAGAGAAATTGAGGCAAATGTGAGGTCTGGCCAAATGTGAGTCAAACTATTTGTGAATGTCTAAGTGCTGAGAGAAAAGTATTCTGATTGCAAACTAACTTCACGAGAATTTTATCCATTTTTGTCATTCTTGTCAGTCCTTAGCCCACAATCAATGGCTGAAAATCAATGCAAAGTTAGAATAATAATAGAAATGCAAAGAATTGGACTTATATTCAGTTTCAATATTTGAGTCAATAAAACAGGAATTCAAATAAATGGAAGAATAAATGGTTATAACTTATAAACGAATTGCATTTCGATCGCATATTGGGGCCAAAAATAGCAAAAATAAAATTTTGTTGCCTTCGAGAGAACCTAAAGAATGTCAGATTTGAGTAGACTTTCAATGTTGAGACGAAAATGCGTTCAAATGCTTTTGATTCACAATAATTAGGTTTGTGAGCAAAATGTCAAATGAATTTCGACTGAAATGAGTTTTCTTGAATTGTTTCGATTTTTCAAACTTAAATGGATTGGTATTGAAAGGAAAATTTTTCATCTTTTCAATTCATCTTTTGATTAATAGACTTGACTTTAGATTCTGTTGAATAAAGTGCTTCAGAATCTGTTTGTCAAATAAATTGCACAAAAATATTTGCCAATTCCTCTATGATTTTGTGAGTCCTTTCACTGAATTTAGGGTCAGATCATTATTCAGTCCTAGAATTAAACTCAATATTTGACTTCAAGTCAGAGAATTTCAATTATTTGAATAATTCATTCGTCACTCACAGCAAAAAATCGATTGTATCTAATCTGAGTACAAATATTGAAAATTCATTTCATATTAAATCTCATTTTGATTTTGTTTTCAAAAGATTAAATTATTGTCCGAAAGCTGTCAAATGTTTGCATTTAATAGAATTGGAAAACAGAATAATTAAGTTATTCTGTTCTCTATATGCTGTGCTGTGAGACCACTCTTGCAAGAGTTTGCAGCGATTTATCTATCAAAACGATTGAGTAATGTATAACTCAATTACAATATTTAACCCTCTCTTATGCTACTCATCCCTAATCTTATTAAAAGAGCTCAGAATTCTTACATTAATTCCTTTAAGTATTAAATATTTATAGAGTTTTTCGCAATCGACGAATAAATTTAACTTTTCATTTGTAGAAATATTATTCTTATTTTGCTTCGAGTAATAGAATAACTGTTAGTATGACTAAAGAGTTACCCATTGGTCAGAATAAATGAGTTATTTCTTGGTCTAAGAATTGCATTTGAATTAAGACTGAAATGAATATAACTTTTATGAATTACAAAGAAATTCATTTATCAAATGTGGTCCTAATTTATGTAAAACACAATCTTTAAACACATTTTATAAATTTATTCGAGGAAATGCCACTCATTTTCCATTTAATCTGTTGCACATCTCCATCATTGCTATACATTTAGTGAGCCATGAAATCGGACATCGATAAAATTGAGCAAGAATAAAGCAATTGAGATTTTTGTCTTTCAATCATGTGCTCCAATATTGAACTTGCAATCAATCACTTGTGTCATACCCTATGATTGAGTGGACACTACGAAAAGAAATGTCCGCAAAAAAACAATTTTGATTAAGAAATTCAAGGAAGGAAATAGCCGTAAAACCATAAATCCACTGAAGGGGTGAACAAGATCACATTCTTTTAGCTAAAAATAAAAAGCGTAAAACTCACTTATCTATGATAATAATTTATCATATCCTTGATTCAACATGTCCAACTTTTTAAATTGGATTTGAAATTGAATTTCTAGATTGCTATTTTTTTCCTTGGTGAATTTTTTCCTTGGTGAATACGTAGTTTGTCTGTATTGTGCACCTTGCACACATCTGTCCATAAATCTAAACGCCTCAACGGTTATTGAGTTCAATCTTTTGTCTTAAGAATTTGACAGAAATTTTCAAAACAAATTTTGTCTTCGAATCTATTTATAAGATTTCCTATAAATTTCTTATAATTTTCTTATATTTTGTTCATTCGTTGCAAAGAATTTCATAAATAAAATAAATTATCATTTTATGTATAATTTAT
>JAQIWF010000719.1:0-16103 GCA_034694965.1 Ceratozetes gracilis
TTCAGAATAGCATCCCATCATGGATCAGAATGGATGCCACCCATCATTAGCGCACTCGCCTTTTCCATCCACCGTGTCTCATGAGTTCGGACTAAGGGGAGTGTCATCAGTGCACTGCATAATCATCATTTGAGACAAATTTGTCGAATTGTGTAATAATTTAGACAAAAACGTAAACAAATGATTTTGACTTTTGTAGGGAGAAGCGATTCCAGGAGATTCCTGAGAATCTCGACCGGAATCGTTGTTTTGAGCCAAAGTTAAGTAATACTTTTAATTTGAAATCATATTTAATATAAATTACAATAAATGAGTGAATTTTACAACAATTTGTTAGACTTTAAAATCAAAATACACTGCAGTTTATACTAAACAGCGATAGAAGTAATTCAAAAAATATTCAACAGATTATGCGTTGATTTAATCAAAATTTAATTTATTTGTGCCATAAATCTATTGTGAACTTTGATTTGAATAAAACTATAGAATATATTCTGCATATAATTGATAATTATTTGAATTTCCGGACAATACAACTATAAGTATAACTATAACTATAAACTACGATAACATCCATTTGTAATGATTTCTATTCATAATTGGAATCTTCAGACAATTGGTTAGTCTTTTAAAAGTCATTTGACTCATAAAATAATGGCTTAAATGATATATCTTTCAAAGTATACTATGGTTTTGAGCCGATATTCAAATACAGAGTATTTCGAGGAACAGTTCGAAAGCGGTTAAACACTGAAGAGTTGGGAATTCAGTCACTAACTCAAGAGTTAAGGCTTCAAATTCAATGATTCTGAGCTCAAATCTATCAAAGGATAAGATTCTCACAAATTCTCAGATCTAATGAAATGATAACTAAAATGAAATGAAATGACTTAACAATTATTAACCAAAATATCAGATCTCATATCAGAAAAGGAGTTAAAATTTGTGGTAAATTCAGTGTTAAATAAATGAACCAAAGAATGGGTAAAAACCTGAATTCAATTCATTATTTGATGTCTTCATAATCTGAGTCTTCATTGCAATGGTTGTGATTATTGACTTCAATATCATTATTGTTAACAACATTTTGATGACTATTTTCGTGATTGTATTGATTTGCTTCTTGTATTGCTTCCAAAGTTATTGCTTCTGATATCTCTTCGGCTGTGGACTCGATTTGCTCGACATTCACAGTGACAACAGTCGTCACAATAGGCGCTACAACTGAGGGCTGGTCTGAGCTTTCAGAGGAATTCTCTGTATTTTCCAAATTCTCTTCATTTATCTGAACACAAAACAAGTCATTAAAAGTCAACAAACAATTGAATAAACTTTTTAAATGAATTTCAGTACCGTTTCTGAACTCTCTATGATTTGCATTAATTTAAAGATTAAATAATTTAGAAATCAATTTAAATATTAACAAAGAGACAGACCTTCCGTTCCTTTTGGTGTCGGTTTCTCTAAAGTAAACTCTGGATTTTGGACCACATCTACAACAATGTCTTCTGTGGTCTCTTCAACCGTTACTTCACATATATTTTCAATGTTTTCGTCCTCTTCTTCTCCCGGCGCGGGTTTGGACTCAATCTCAGGCGTCGGTTGAATGATAACCACCTGATGTGGTGTTAGATATGCAGGTTTTGGAGGAGCGAACGATGGGGGCGGAGCTAATGGTGTGGTCGGCGATGACATCGACTCTTCAGATTCACCGCTAATTGATTCTAAAAACACAAAACTTTTAAAATTGTGAATAAATATAACGATTATATAATACCAGCGAAAGCACCGGAATCGCGATCCTCTGATAGTTCTTCGACAAGCATTGAAGGGAAGTGTCCGACCACTCCATCCTTCTCTGCAGTCCACCAGCCGTCGTCTGATTTGCTCAACAATTTCAATATATCTCCTGAAGAATTCAAATTCAGTTATAAAAACTTTAATAAATTTTAACAAATCATACCTTCACTGAAAGACATCTCTTCTTCAGAAGTAGCGGTATATCCATAGATAGCTCTGACAAAGTTAGAGTCGGCAGAAAGGGTTCTTTGAGTGCCATCACTCTGCAGGTCAGTTGTGAGAGGAATGTCATTCGAGATGCCGTTATCGACAGTTTCATCGATTGGAAGGGAGTCTTGAGGCGCATCACCAATAGGTAGCAAATAGGCCGCCGGCACAAACCCAACCATATCTGTCGACATAACAACACATTTATTTTGTAATTAATGTAAAGTTTAAATACATCTGTCATTCTGTGCTTTGACCCAATCCTTGTCGAGCGCCTCTAAAATCGTAAGGTTTTCGTTATCTACGAAACTCAAGTCGTCCTGATTTTGGGATTCATACGGATATAATGTCTGACATATTTTGCCGACGAGTGTTGTCCTGTAAACTCACGATTAGAGGGTATTTCTAAAAGCATTTAATACCAACCCATCGACGGGTTCGTGATATACAGCAGTCTCTTCAGTCGTCCCGTAATCAACACTTATATTAATGTCTTCGGCACCAGTTATAGGCTCGTCCTCCCACGCAGGTTGGGTCGGGTCATAATCAGACCACCCCTGAGATTGGTTTTGATCGAAAGAAGTGGTCGAAAATTTTGGCTGACTATCAGAGCGTTCGGGAGATTCCAATTGTTCTGAACTGGAAGACTCCGGACGACCGGATCGCGCAGAGACAGAAATTTCTGGCTCTGGTGTCTGATAATGATCTGTATCTGTTTGCTGGTCATCAGAGCGACTAAATTGAAACAAATTTCAATTAAATAAAAAACAGCAGAAATGGGTGACACGTCTGAAACACATTGAGAATTGCTCTTAAAAGCCTTTTAGTCACCTTAGATATCCATACATAAAGTGACCTCGATATATAAAAGGTCACTTAAAATGTAATTTTGCGCTTTTCCTCACTATGACAGCAGCTGTCGTCACACATTACTATCTAATTTGCACCAAGTTTAAAAGTTTAAAAGAATTAAACTTACTTTCCATCGAGAGATGATATGCGTCCGCCATCACTATATGTACTAATATTAGTACTGCGAAGACTCGGCGTTCGACTTAATGGCAGTCCAATACCAATGTCCACATCCAACGACTGCTGTTTTATTTCTGTAGTTATCTGTGACTCGAAATTCTCGAAGTCTTCCATTTCGAGACCAACTTTGGAGTAAAAGAAATAATATTGGATTTCATTGCTTGTGATTCAATGGAAGGAAACCTTTTTTGATGGTTTCAAGTCTAGCCCTGGCTTTCAATTTACTGATTTCACATTTTCTAATCTGTTGTTTGATATCATCGATTCGACTCTCAATATCGACGGGAGAGCTCTGACCCGAAACCTCAACCGTCTGTCAGAAGATAATGAATGAAATGTCAAAAATTGATGCAATTCTCAAACCTTATGTCCTTCTGATAGCAATGCCTGACATTTGATGAGTTGTTGTGAAAGTCTATTCAAATTTCTGCACTCTTTTGAAAACCAAGTGAACCACTTCTGGATCTCATTCCTAAGGGCGAGATCTGCGTTGTGTTCCAATGATATCACATCAATGGTGTCGTTATCGCACGCCTCGAACTCATACACCAGAAGATCACTGTTTTATAAAATAAATTTATTAATTGGAATAATAGGGAAAGGAATGGTTAGTAGGAAAGGAATGGGTGAGAATATTGTAAGAAAGTGAAGAGGGCTGACCGCAGACAGGATGACTGAGATTCGGCCATAAATGCTTTGTTAGTAAAGTCAGCGGAAGTGGTCTCTACTAAGCGGTAAGACTTATCTAAAGACTCGTTGGAGACCTGATTGGCGTTTATTTCGCTTTCGAGTAATGAAAGCATAAATCCTATCAATTGAAGAGTTTTGAGAAGAGTTTAGATTTTGAATCAAAATTAAATTCAATTCAAAAGAAATTAAAGAAACAGAAATATAGAGCAAAGGTTATGGCAATTGTGAAGACCTCGACACTTGTCAAGAACGTCATCGTCGATACTCTTCATGAGTTGAGGTAAATCCAGATTATAGTAGTGCTCCAAATGTGCATTTCCTGCGGCCAAAGCCATTAAGTAATCATTTCGAGCCTTAAAGACAATTCATGTTTTAATGGTAGCAAAAAGGAGTGTCGACTCACTTGAGTTGATTGGATATCTGAGGCCTCCCTCTGAGCCGAAGACTTTTCTTTCTTAGTCTGTAAATTAGTGAACGACGAGAAGAGACCGGTTTTACGTTTTTTGATTCTAAATATGGAAACCAATAATTTAATAAATGTTAGATTGAGATGTCCTCACTTCTCCTCCTTATCCCGGGCCTGTTTGGCCATATGCTCGTCATCGAAGTACAGTTTTCGAGTCTTCTCGATCTCTGCTATGGAAGTGAGCACTTCCTCATGCATTTTCCTAATACACAAACATATGATAATCAAAGACATCCACAAAAGGTTTGAGACATACTTTAAGTGCGTATCGATTGACTTCTTAGAGATTTGCAATTTTCTGGACTTAATTTGCTTCAAAAGTTCGCAGATTTGGATCAATTGCTCGAATTGTAACAAACGATTCTTCGAAGACCTGTCCATTTCCTCCAAATATATCTTCCAAGAAGTATATAGAGATCTGAAAAGTGATAAAATCAAATGACTGCTTAAATGGCTAAACGGCTTACTTGACATCGGAGTCATTTTCTTCCTCAAAGTTGGGGTACTTTCTGTTGGACTGACTATTAATTAATTTAATCATTTGATTGCAATAATCCTTTTCGATATTGCATTTGCTTTTAAGGAAAGCCCTCATATCGTCGATAAGATCTAAATCATAGCTGTGTTTCGCCTGAAGTCTAGTCGTCTGTTCGCTAAGAGTTGTCTTCGCGATTGTAACGATTCCAGACTTTCCATAAACAGAACCCACTCTTATGGGAGAGGATTGCGCTGAAGACGTCATTTTGTGGCCAACTATTCAACTCTTATCTCATAATCAAATGAAATACGAAAATAGTATTAATTATGAATTGAATTTCGGGAATCAGATAACGATTTTGTGATCATTTGTTTTGTTGACATTCAGCGATCAAAACAGTCAAAGGCCTTGACATCAATGCATTAGAGGTCGACACCGAACAATAACCGACAAAAACAATATAAAGCTGTTGTCGAAGTGACTAAATCCTGATAAGACTCCTAGTAATGGGACTATTGATTATACAAAACAAAACTAGAAGTCTTATCAGGATATCATCATTTAGACCTGATAACAGCTTTATGGCAAACACCTATATGTCGTCTTCAATCGATTGACTCTCAGAGACCTATAGTTTATTATTGATTACATCAGAGGTGTTGTCGTGAATTGATTCCAAATATTGAAATCAAGAGTTGATTCAAACTTCAACTTAACTCAAGAATAGTTTTAGACAAATATAATCTGCGATCAACTTATAGGTGATGTCACGACAGGTGCAGAAGACCGTCGAACCTAAGAAAGTGGTAAATGACTGACAGTTTGAAACTTAATTCAATTGATAATCACTTTTAAATTGTTGTCAAAAGAGTTGCGATTTGTTTACTCTGACGTATGGATCACTTATCGCACAACTGCTCAAAGACTACGACAATACCGAAGATGTGAACAAACAATTGGACCGAATGTATGAAAGCAAACAAATTTGATCTTAAAATGAGTGAAATCTTTGTTTAAGGGGTTATAATATCGGCTTAAGACTAATCGAAGACTTTTTGGCCAAAACAAACTCCGGTCGATGTCATGATATGAAGGAAACGGCAGAAAAGATTCAGACGGCGTTCAAAATGTATTTGGGAATCAGTCCATCGGTGGCCAACTGGTCGGCCGCTAACGACGAGTTCTCTCTCCTCATAGATAGTAACCCTTTGACTGAATTCGTAGAACTGCCCGAAAATCTGCATAATTTGAAGTATTCTAACGTCATGTCCGGCATTATAAGGGGTGCCCTCGAAATGGTTGGTCTCATAACCGCTTATTTTGATTATCTTAACCACTCTTTGATAGGTTCAGATCGAAGTGCAGGTGTGGTTCGTTCAGGACTGCCTTAAAGGCGACTCAACCACTGAACTCAGAATTAAATTCATCCGTAAATTAGAGGACGCGTTACCCGCCGGTGAAGACTAACTCATATTCGAATCAAACATTTTTTAATTAAATGAAATTATTTATCGTTTTTATAAATGAAATTTTTTGCAAATAATTGTGAGGGAGTTATGTCTGTCCCCTCTCTATGACTATGAAATTGTTTTATTCCTGATATTGCGACAGATCTGCTGTAAATACACGACTTATAGTGCAGTCCCCGGGCTATGGGTTAACAATAAAATCAATTAATAATTAATTTCAATATCAATAGTCTTACGTCAGGGGCGACACCGATAAGGGCTGAGGCGTGTCCATAGAATTCCTCTTTCAATGATATGACGATACACTGAAACGACGACTCAGTCCTCTCTCGTATAAATCGGGCGACCTTTCAGTCAAACATTACGTTAAAACAATTGGTTAGACATTAGACAGAAGTGAATACCTTTCCAATGTTGGTGTTGTCGAGAGCGGCGTCGATCTCATCCAATACGAAAAAGGGGGCCGGTTTGTAGGAATGGATGGCAAAGAGCAGCGCCAGAGCTGCCACTGTCTTCTCACCACCGCTAAGATTACTCATCGGTTGGAAGCGCTTTCCCGGCGCCACACAGTTATAGTTAATGCCTTCGAGGTATGGCTCCTCAGGATTTTCTGGGACAAGGAATGCCTGAGCGCTGGCGTTATTTGTCAGTGACTTATAAATGGAATCAACTCTTTGGGCGACGCTTTCGAAGCAAAGATTGAATTCTCGTAAACGACTTCTTTTAATCTCTTCAAATGTAAGCTTTGCCTTCTTTGAGGCCAGTCTTAAATTGTTAACTTCACTGTCGGTCTCTTTGAGTCTGTCCTTTACGTCTTCCAACCTTTAAATCGATTCAAAGTTAATAAAATTGAAAAAATGGAATAGAATTGAATTACTTGTCAATGGCTCTCATATTCGGCGCCTGTATTTTTCGGAGCACTTCTCGCTTTTGATTGATTTCTGACTGCATTTCTGTCTCTTTCTTTTTGATGGCTTCCGAGTCATTCATCTGAAAGAATGGACAAAATTAGACTCAAATTATATGAAAAATCAATTGAAATACATTTTTGAGACTATTCTTCAGAATAGAAAAGTCTGGTTTGATATTAGAGTCGCTTTCATAGGAACGTTGAGTGGAGGGGCCGTCATCGTCGTCATCATCATCTGCATTGCCATTAGTCTCTCCATCGTTATTATGTCCGCCACCGGCGGCGATGTCGTTAAGTTCACCGGAAACAAGCGGTAAATCAATGCATTCCATTTTGCAGTGCAAAAGGATCCCATGTCTGTCCGCTTTCTTCGACTCCAATCGGCACTCGATTTGCATCAAAGCCTTCTGAGCAGAAGACAACTCCTTCTGAATGGAAGACAATCCGCGTTTGATTTCAGTGATCACATCCTCAACGTTATCGCATTCAGTCTTTTTGGCGATTTTATCGTTTTTCAATTCTTCCACTTTTTTCATCTCTTCTTCGATGGCCTGCATTTCCTTCTTCTCAGTCTCTCTGGCGGTCTGCAGATTCTTCTCTTCTTCGGCGACCACCCGATCCCATCGTTTGACGTTCTCATTGGTGTCTTTACTCTTCTCATACGCCAAACGACTGGAGAAGGAATTCATCTCATTTTCGAACTGAAGTTTTATTTTCTCGTTCTCTTGAGAGGCTTTGTTCTGTCTTTCCTCGTATTGTCTGATATTTTCGACCCCCAATTGTTGGCAAAAGTCTGCAAAAATGGTGTCTTCGACTGAATTCATTGATTCACGAATTTCATTGATTTTTACTTCTCGACCACTCATTCGCGAAGATATCTCTTTAATGATTGGATCAAATGATGTCAATTTTCTCTCCAGTGCTGCGATTTCTTTCTTAAAGTCTTCGTTATTCTTCTCGGTTTGTGTTTTATCGCTTCGACAGTACTTCAGACGAGTGTCTAAGCCTTTAATTTGACTGTTGATTACCATAAGATCTGATTCTTTTCTCGTTTTCTTCAGCTCTTCTTTGAGATTTTCGGCCAATTTTTCCTTTTGGTACTTAAGTGAATGCATTTCCTTCTCATCCCAACGACGGGCTCTCTTCTCGAGATCAGCGCTTCCGCCAGATATGAATCCGCACTTCTGATAGAAAGTGCCGTCCAATGAGACGGCGTCGTAGCGCTTGCCGTCACCCAAATCGAAAGCAACGGTATTCGAGTCTTCGGCGGTCTCGCAGACCAATGCATTATTTGCGGCGTAGAGAACAGCTCTCTTAATGGTCGGCGGATCGTATTTAATAACATCATATAAAAGCTTCACATTCTTCGGGTGCTGTATATTTCGGAGGCGTTCCTTCACTTGTTTTACTTCAATGTAGTCCAGAGGTAGGAAAGTCTCGGGTTCTAACATCTGTTCCTTCAAGTATTGAATGCATTGTCTGCCCGTCCTCTCAGAGTCGACGATAATTGCGTTCATGTTTTTGCCCATCACTTTAGTTATGGCCATATTATAGCGTTTGTGAATCGGTTTACACATATTTAAGAGGCGATCAAACACTCCGGGGTATAACTTCTTCAGGTTCTCCACCACTTCGGCCTTCTTTTTGCGGCGCTCGTCCTCATGTCTGTCCACTTTTGCGTCACCCAATTCACGATTAATCGATTCGAGTTTACGAGTGATTCCTTCGACCTGTTCTTTACTCGAATTGACGATCGCCTCGATTTCCACCTTCTTTTTGGTCAAATCAGTTAAATTGGTTTCACTTACTTCCAGATTATCCGTCAATTTATCGATTCTTTTGAGGTTCTCATCCAAATTGTTCTGAAGAACTCTAATCTTGGCCTCGATGTCCATCTTTTTGCGCACTTCGTTCTCATTCCTGTCCTGATCTGCCTTTTGTTCCCTTTCGAGTGAATCCAAATCTTTAAGATATTTGGCGGAAAGACGGGCCGCCTCTTCCTTCAGCTGATTATACTCTTTCTTCTGCGACTCCTTAAGGACGACATCCATCTTATGTTTTTCCGTCTCTTTTTCGACTTCTTTCTCCCAATTCTTATACCTAACCTTCACGTCGTCGTACTCTTTCTGGAGGTCTTTAATAGCACCTTGGTGGTTGTCGTGGGCTTTGTTTGCGGACGACTTGGACTTCTTTGCGGTCTCCAACTTCTTCTCAATATGTGAAGCGTTTTCCTTCGCCTTTATATAAGTCGGTCTCTTCTTATTGAGGTTGAGCTCAACGTCGCGTATCTTTCGGTCGATTCCCGACAACTCTTTACTAATTTTATTCAAATTCTGTTTCTTTTCTCTAACTTCTGACTCAATCTTTTCCTTGGATTTGATGTGTTTATCCATATCTTTACGCTTTCGAGTCATATCTTCGTGTAATTCTTCGATGTCTTCCTGAATGTGATATAATTTAAACAATTGGAGATCGATCTGTACTTTGTTGAGCTCTTCCTTTAAGTTCTGGTACTTCTTTGCCTCATTGATCTCTCCCTGAGCCTCCTTTTTCTCAGCGGCGATGCCTTTCTTCTTGACATACATGTGATGTAACTCTTCCTCCGAGCGATCCATTCGTACCTTTTTGTTGACGTAATCCTCTTTGAATTCATTACTTCTGGAGATCTCTTCAAATAAAGCGGTGATCTCTCGGGGGTTCTTCATAGCAATGGACTCGACTGCCCCCTGATATACGAGGAAATTACGGGCCTTTACATTGATTCCCAACTTTTCCAATCGGTTCGCGTAGTCCTGTTTGGAGACAGTGTTGTCATCGATTCGGTACTCAGAGCTCGAGCCTAAGACCAGGCGTTGGAATCGAGTGATACGAAGAGTGTCCTGGTCTTTATAGACGAGACAGACATGAGCTTGGTTACTCACTGGCTGTCCAATTGACGCCCCGTGAATCAGTTCCGACAACTTCTTCACTCGAAGATTATTTGTCTTCTCTCCCAAAACAAAACTGATTGCATCCATGAAATTGGATTTTCCCGAACCATTTGGACCGATAATAGCCGTGAAGTGTTTGAGAGGACCGATCACTTGTTTGCCTCTATAAGACTTGAAGTTTTCCACTTCAATGTACTCCAAAAAACCTGACATTTTGTCAAAGACTTGGATTCATAAACCAATTCAAGTGATTCTCAATTCAAAGACAAATACAAATCGTTTGACATTTAATCAAAACATAAGATTTCGACTCATTTTTGTACTCCAAACAAATGGCGGTAAACAATACGCATGCGTTCACTCATTAGATCTGCTGATCATCGATAGAGGTGTTCACCACTTTGTCTCTGTAGTCATGGTAATAGAAATCTGGGATTGTTTAGCCAGGATCATTTGAATGCCCAAATATATTAGAATAGGGGTCCAATTCATAAGAAGTTCTTAAAAAGAGCTAATCATTAAATGAATTAGTGATGTCTGTCCCCAAACGTATTGACACTCTGGTTATAGTCACCGATCGGTTGCAGAAAATATTGTTAGGAATGAAAAAACGGGGCTTCGGTTCCGGCAAATGGAACGGATTTGGCGGTAAAGTGGAGGCCAATGAGACAATAGAAGAGGCGGCCAAAAGGTGGGCCATCACTGCTCTGATACCCCTTTAATATGTCTTTTGACAGAGAACTCAAAGAAGAGTGTAATCTGGAGTGCAGTCAACTCGAGAGGGTAGGGGTTATGAACTTTAGATTCGTTAACACCGAATGCCTTCCATCTGAGACACCGGCCCCGAAGTATCTCGAAATTCATGTGTTTGTCGCTCAGGAATATAGTGGAGAAGTGGCCGAATCTGACGGTCGGTATTGTTTGCAATGAATTGATATAAAAATATGATTTGACAGAAATGAGGCCAAAATGGTTCGGAATCTCTCAAATACCATACCATGAGATGTGGGCCGACGACAGCATTTGGTTACCCCTTGTCCTCAAAGGCTCCCACTTTCGTGCCTTTTATACATTCTCGGGACAGACCACTATCACTGAACATATCGTTCAAGAGTTGTCTAAAGAGACAGTTCCCGAACCACTCGATTATTATTAAAAGAAATGAAATTATAATAAAATAATTTAATTCTGAGTTATGGCAACAAATTAGACAATAAGTGAATCACAGAATTCATTGATTTAATTGTAATTCAAAGTTGAGTTCATTTTGGCGTAAGTTTTGATTCTCTAATCAGTTGTTATCCATAATCGGGTTCGACCTCAAAGTCTTCGCATATTCTGTTAATCACTATATTAGTGTAAATGGCGTTTATGGGTCCGTCCACTCGATATCCAGTCTGTTGTGAGGGCTGACCAGAATTGATATCATTTTTGGACATTTCTGAGATCTTGAGTAATAAAATGGAAGAATTAGTCAAAAGAGCCATTAATTAGTGATCAAATAGAACCTGATGAAAGTGACAAGCACACTTTCCAGGCATGAAATCTTTGAACTTGGCAATTGTAATATTGTAAGTGTCGACCACTTCTAGTCCTAACTTTAATGCATAAGAGGACAGCGCTATGTTATGGAGCGCTAGTTTCTGGTGCTCTTCCTATCGATCAAAATGAATGAGAGTTTAGTTTTTCGATTAAACCCATAATTGAGTGAATCCTTACTAAAGAGAGACAATGGACTCCTTCGATATGTTGATGAAAGCCGGCGCCCAATGTTTTCATAACCAGTTTTATTCCCTGAAGTTTCAGACTATTAACGGAAAGAAGTAATTCATTAGAAGTGTATTCCATATGAAAACATAAGTAGAGTTCTAATTGGAATCAGCTCTGAATAATCCCAGTCCTGACCCTCTTTAAGACACACAAAATCCTTCGGATAACTTACTAATGAATTCTTAATTAATAAGTCTTCTCACAAATGATTTGAATAAAGAAAATCAATAATTTCTGAAACTTCCTAATTCTCATTTGATTAACTCAATCACTATAATTGAAAGTTAATCATTATTATGAACTAGATAATATCTAAACATTTAATTAAAAATATAAGCAAATTCTATAGGAGAGACATACTTAGCTAATGTCTTGAGCAACATATGGATGTGTTGAGTGGCCAACCATTGGACACCACCGAAGATTAACACAGTATTAGAGTTGTTCTCTAATGGCTGTACTCTAAACATAGTTTGAAATGAATATAAGATTTAAAACATAAGTAAATGAGTATTACTTTTGAAACAACTGATAAACTGCTTTATCGAAGGACGGCCTCTGATTTGTCGGTAACCAAAACTTTGGATAATATGCGAAACTGATTGAAGTCTTCCCTCTATTCATATTGGGATATATCTTGAGGTCATGTGTCTTATCCCAATCGACGAGTGTTCCGTTGAGTCTCTCAATCAAGTAATGCATAATTCCTCTGTTAGTCGAGTCCCCAACGAATAGTATCTATTTATTTAAATACATTTCAATTATATTATCACTCAAATCAAAAAATTAATAACTTTTTAAATTATTAATGATCAAGGTAATTTTACCTTTTTATTTGTGAGACAGGATAAAAGTTTCTTTTGAGAGAGGTTTGGGTAGTGACAGTCAATTGGATCCCATCTGGCTTCGTGCCAATAGCAGCTTGATGAATTATCACAATGTGTGCAAGGCACGAGCCATCTGCCGGTTTCAGAGCCGGTTCGGCACTTTCTGGTCAATGACTGTCTGTAGAGGTATGTCCTCCAATCCAAAAAATTGATTTGTTCAGTGAGTCCGCACACATCGCGTGGGAAGACTCTCATATCACAGTCCTATGAGAAGGAAAAGAGAATTCAATTGATGACAAAACTATCAAATATTTATTTCTCTCAGAATATTGTATAATAGAGTGTATTATAAGACAATGAGAAGTGATGGCAATCAAAGTCATAATCAGATTAGAGAAGGACTGCAATCACTGTTCATCACATACTTGAGTGAAAGAGCAGACTCTATGAGGTAGTTGTGCACCAAATTGAGGCACATTATGGCTGATCGGCACTCGATTTATTATCAACGTATATGTATTTATAACCCACGGCTCTGTATGTGATATGTCGACCACAACAAACCATATCTTATTGACCCCAATTCCAAGGGTATAATTTGTCGCTCTATTAGACACAGACATACAATCAGACAAACATTCGAACATAAAACTTGATGGATAACTCTGTTCAGCATTTCCATAATGTGTCACTGAATTCTAATGATTCATGGCAAGTTTTCCCCAAGGGCAAAACTCTATTCAAGCTCCAGGTCTATCAACCGCTTATATGTTCTCTAAGTTTTCAATTGGTTTGACAAATATCATGAAAAGTTTATTTGCTAAAAGAGTTATCTACTCAATTTATGAATCAAGTGCATACCTGGATGATCCAAACTTGTCATCCAATCTGACTTCGCTCTGACAGTTCTGTGCCTTTGCCGACACAGTTATCAATAGCTGTTCGTACGATACGTTGCAATGATATTGAGTTATGAATGGAGAGAAAGAAGGCTCTAATTGTAGTGAAGGACTGATGTCTATCGACGATAAATAAGGCAAAGTTGACGGCTCTGTGCAAAAGAGATTTAAATTCACTGAGAATAACCTTGCTTATTTTCATTTATTTGTAACGCATTCACGTTTTATAGCCTTTAAGTTAACGCTTATAATAAAGTTTTGTCTATTCTATGGTTTACTGAAATACTACTTACCATCAGAGCATCCATTGATTGCTGAGGAGTCGAATAGGTTTTTATCGCTTAAGAACACAGAATTGTTATGAAAATTGATTTGATTATGAGTTTGTTCGTTGATATTTCCGGCGCCGTCACCGTATTCTTCATCAATAATATGTCTGTAATAATATCTCTCTAAAGACATGAGCAACGGATGAAGATCTGCCGTCTTGTGGACAGACCACAAGTCATTGGCTGATTGGCCCACACTTTGGGCGACAATCAATTGACTCAATTCTTCGATCAATTGTTTATGAGTATCGATGGCGAGCGCCGGATACAGATTCTTGAAGGAACCCTTATTAAGAGCCTCTCTTCGAGACTCTATTAAATAACTTAAATCATGTCTACTTAAGCACAGGTCGTGCGATATATGACAACTGATGCCCATTACCCCCACATTATCGCCAATCACTTCATCTAATGCTTCGGAGACATCATTAGCCACAGAATCAGTTGAGCTGATCAGTGAAATGACGTCATCGAGAATAAGCTTTTTTATTTTGCCTGAGAGAGGGGACTCATCCTTTCGTGACTCTTGCATATTGGGCTGTCCATTCACTTCTGCACAGTCATACAATTAGGTCATTACAACATAGCTCTCAGACAAATAGAGTAATAAATAATTTAAATGAGTTGTAAAACAAATGGTTTGCAAACCTATAATAAATGGATCCAAACTTGAGTTCAAAATTATATCGAAAGCCATTAAATGGAAACAAGAGTTGCATTTTCTGAAGACAATCCGCTCCGAGTTTATGCTATTGGACTGCATTTGGGACTGTTGTTGCTGTTGTGTAATCAGCATCGCCTCCGCTATCAGTAGGGTCTGGAGTATTGCCCGGTATATGCTATTAACCGCTTTCTTCATTCGATCGGTTCCAAAGTTTTTTGTGATATACTGCCAAAACTGACTCAATATCCAAGTTCTGCCCGGAATCTAAATAGATATCCCATTTAGAAATGCTTTCACTTATCGATAAATTGTACTTTTTTATAGTTTTTGTTTTGCTCGTATCGATGGAATACTAGTCCTTCGCTGTGGACATAAGCCCTGAGCGGTGCGATGGAAGTGACGATGACATAGATGCGCAAATTGACGGGTTGTCCGAACACATGCAACGGATTAGGGATGTATTGTTGGATTACACCTCTTTTGACATTGTATTCTCTGAGCCGATCCCTTCCCTCATTAGTGAAAATGTTGATCAGTTGCGGACCATTTCCTGAGACGCGTCCGCCTATACTTATGGGCTTTAAAAGCCATTCCGCAGAATATCCGAGTGCTTAACAAATGAACAAATGTTTCATTTGATTAGTCTTTTAAACTAATAGAACCACTTATTTATGGCATACCTTCGGCGACATCAACGAATTGTTGGAACTGATTGGGCATCACAAAGCATAGGGGAGTCACCGGAGTCTTCATTATAACTGTCCATTCAATGCAAGAAATATGAGACAAAATTTTGATTAAAACTTTGCAACGCATAAGAAAATACTAATTAATGTCTGAAATATAAACTCTGATATATTGATGGCAATTAGAGAGGACTGTCATATACATACTGTGCACTTTTCTGGCCTCAGTCATTGTCGTACAAAACGTGTCTTTTTTCCACAATAGGTTCCGTAATCCGGGAATTCTATTCACTCTTTGGTAGGGCTTTAATATATGAAAATCTTTTCGCTGCAAACAAAGGCCTTCGTCTCCGTCAGTGAACGCCAAACATATTAAAAGCAGCCAATCCTTAAGGTCTGAGATAAAGGAAAGGCATCATATATGAGAGAACAGTGGGAATCGTATCAAAATTGAATAAAATGAAGTAAACTTTTATTTTATCGCAAGATTTTTGAGTGAAATGCTTTGAAAATAAGACTTTTTTCAATAAATTTTTTTTCAAAACTTTTTTGCTCAGATTTATTCAGTAAAGAATTGTTTTCGTAATACCCGTCAGATTCTGAGCTGTTTGTGTGGAAGCTCTACGTTTTGAACGAAGCCAATTGGGGGCATCTATGCTATACTTGTGTCTTTCCAGTGCTGATCTATAGGCCGCAAAGTCTCTCGAAATCACACTTCTCTGACCTCTAATTAACGCCAGTTTTGGGTTCTTTGGATTCGGAAGAGTTGACTCTTCTATCTGTTGGAAGACAACACTTAATGTCAGTTCAAAAAGTTTGCAATTAAACAAAAAAAAGTTGTGATTACAAGAACATCGATTGCAAGTCTTCAATAAATATTTAATCTCTCTCTCTCTCTCTCTCTCTCTCTCCTTCTCTTTCTCTTTCTCTCTCTCTCTCTCTTTCT
>JAQIWF010000720.1:0-16101 GCA_034694965.1 Ceratozetes gracilis
ATATCTATTTCCACAGTATATATTTGGCTCAGGATATAGTATTACTGATAATGTGATGGAATTTAGCGAAAAACAAAAAACTTCATTACTTATTGGCTGAATGTGGGATCAATTTATTAGCAGAAAAGATAAAAAAATTGTGAAACGACTGAACGAAAGGTTAAACCAAATTGAATGCGAAATCCAAAGGAATTTAAATTTGATATTTTATCTCCACTTTTATGTATTGCTATAATATTTGACTTCAATATTAATCAATGATTAAATTTCAAACAAATAAGTAATGCCCTAAAAAGCATATTCTTGGGTCCACTCCACCCGTTCGATGGCATGCGATGATGACTGTTCCCTGAGTCGTGTGCCAACACAACCAGTGCTACTATGAATGAAGAACCGACACAAGAGAGTGAAGAAATAATACTCAGTCACGAAATTGAGGCATTCAAATGATACATGGATTCACAAAAATTGGGTGTTTTGTCAATTTGTTGAAAGACTGTCTGCGCCTAAAGACAAACTCGAGGAGAGAGGGAAAGCCAGTCATGAAGTGCTACTCTTTTTCAATATATTCGCTAATTTTTAAAACAATATATTTCTTTTGCAAACAAAACATTGAGTCAATCAGTCATTCTTTGCCTAAACCTTTGGTTAGACTCTTAAACAACAGCGAAGTTAAAGAGTATTTGAAATATAAAATAGATTTACACTTCAGATATGAATAATTAGGTTCAAAATGAAATGTGAAACACATTACGTAAATATTAGACTTTTTCAAAACACTTTTAATAGAGAAAAATGAATTTTCAAGTCATTCAAGTCATGCAAATCTGATATATGGATATAAATACAGTTTAGGCGTAATATATACCAAATTGTGTACAATATTTACTCATATAATATATATGACTTATATATACTTATTGTTATATACAAATATATAGCTCTTATAACAAAGCTTTTTATATATAAGTCACAAAAATAAACACTTTAAGCATAAGTTATTAAATGCATTCACAAGAATATCAACAGAATTTGCACAGAATTTGGGGCTAAACTGCAAAGTCGTAGCGTTTTGCTGCAGAGCAGAGCTCTCCCTCTAAATACTGTTTAGTTTAGATATTAGGGGGAGTGAGTGGCGTCAAACACAGCACTCGAGCACAACCAGAATATCAAACATAAGAGCAGAGCAATGGAAACAAGAAATACTCGTCTCTCTCTCTCTTTCGGCACTCACACAGCACAGCACAGGCCAAGTAATGAATGGCATTCAATTTTTAGTCTTTTTCTGCCTGTTCAGTTTTAGTGAGCTTTATATCCAGTTTTGTTTTGTAATTTATTCCTCATCTTAAGTACAAAAATAATAAAAATAAACACTAAAAAAGAAGAAAATATTTGCCACTCATATACTCATAGACTCCATATTATAACCAAATTCTTGGTCCAGTCAAATATTTTTCACAACATTTCGCTTAAAAATTGTCTTAACCTTTCCTCCAGGAGTTGATATTTATTTTCGTGCGCTCAGAATGCGCTCGGAATGGGCTATAAATGTGAATTAGAGTTATACTACGAGCACAGGGAGTAAAAAAAAGTATTATATTTTATTTGTCGGCTGCGAATGGAATGGTTGCCAATTAGGAGTACATTTTTGGCTCTGATTGCCTCACTATATGTGTATATATTTATTGTCTCATATATTTCTGAGCGGAGGAACAGCTCTAAGAGCAGAATGAGAGGCAAAAAGTCTTCAAATCAAATAAATTATATGCAAAATGTGCCGCAAAACTAACTTTAAAAAACCATTTAATAAATTATTATACAGTCTTTTAACTGCAATACACTCTGTCTTTGGAGAAGAAGGCCTCCGATGAATGAGCGCAACATTTCTGCATATTTTCGGTGAACTCTGGGTTCAAAAGCATTGGTTGGAAGAGAAGAAAAAGTTTTCTCTTATTTTTATTTAATTTTTGTCTGAAAAATATTTTCTCAGCGCTTAAGAGAAAGAGTAAAAAATTATTCGTTAAACGAAAGAAAATAAGAAAAAAAAATTATATGAATGAAAGATTCAGTCAATAAAGATATTAAAGCCTTCGAACCTATGCAGAGGTGTCGGTGACCCGACTGAGCGCTGAGTCGGCCATAACTTAATGTTTAGTTAAAGCAAAAGCAAAAAATTACTCATAATTACAATCATATCCGGCTGTCATATGTGTGCCTTTCTTACAGTTTTACGAATCCATAGTTTTTTATTTATTTGTAATATAATCAAAATCCAAACGAAACACATTTATTACACATATGGAGAGAGAGGGAGGAGAGGGAGCCATAGAGAGAATGATATTAGCGGAAAGCCACGTCATTAATAGCCTGGGTTATTATGTAATGAAATGGGACAGACAGACAACCAGGGAATCGCGTTGGCATTCAGATGAGACAAACGAAAATTGGCGTCACTTTTATCAATTTGCCAATCATTTCATGAATTATATCACTTTTAGAGTATTTAATATACATTTTATGTATATCTTCTCAAATATCATGTCTACAAAAGACAGACATTTCAATAGATATGATCCAAAGCGTGAAAAAATCAGTTATTATTCAGGAATTTTCGCAATAACTGAGTTTCCGTCTCATAAATATTGTATTGTTTTTTATGTGACAATCAGTTATTAATACCGATATTAAGCGAATATTTGGCACCGAATCGCGTTTCTCAAGCGATAAAATGCCTTCATATTTGATTTGTTTGAGATAATCAAGATTGAATATACATCATTGCAATGCTAAATATTCAGAATATTCTCTAATGAACATGATAACTATCGAGCAGAGGGCAAAAATTGTCTTAAATTCTTTTGAAACGCTTCTCTATTTTAATAGCCAACTGTAGGCTTCAAATTGAGTACACAAATTAAAAACCCATTTTAAAGGAGACCACGCTTATTTAGGGTAATTTTGGCCAAACACACGATTTGATAATCAAATGAAAACGCAATGTTTGGGTAATAATTGTTTTGCCCAAAAATGCAATCATTTGTAATTCTGGTAAATATATTCAGCTCTCACTACAAAACAAATAAATTTTGATTAAATATAAACTTTATGTTTGAATATACAATAATTACACACAATTTGGCCCTTTTTAATGGCATATCATTTATTTGATAAATAATTTGGTTTTCACTCTCTTTCCTAAACTAATAGTTTTGGTTTAAGTCGAAAATTTGATGCCAAGAATAAATTAATATCAAAGATTGAATTCATGTCTAATTAGTTATTTGCAAAAAAAGGCAATCAATTTGCAAGAGTTGTCGTACGCGGGAACTACGCGGGAACTCATCGCCAAAAGTATAAGACCTCGTCGTGTGTCTGTGCTCTGAATTATTTTAAAAGTTATTATAATCAAAGCCTTTTCAACAGCAGCTGACAGGAAAGGCTTTTGGCTTTTGAGGGGAAAAAATTAATTTATTACTAAATACATAAAATAGATTTAAATCAAAAGCCATTTTCCTAAACATATATTTCTTTGACTTCACTTCTATTCGTAAGACTCTTAACATAAAAGAGTAAATGTTTGCTAAAAATTCATTGCATTTTGAAAAGTCTAATCTCATTGCAAACAAATTCCGCTGAAAATAATATAATTCTTACGCTATTTATCATTAAATATGAGCACAGAATGAATGATACAAACAAATATATTTTCCCTTAAAAAACGTCTACCAAATGGGGAATAATTTATAGTTTATTTATTTTTGAGCTCGCTCAACAACTTATAAATTACAATGAATTTAAAGACCACATTGTTTCCACTATGGAGTCATTAAATAAAAATTTTCCATTCACTCCAGGAAAAAGACAAAAAATACGCGGATTTCTTAGCAATTATTTCAATGAGTTGTTCGGAGAAGTTATTAAATACTGACTTCACGTGAATGACAGTAACACCGGAATGATTGAGAAAAGGGGGAGGAATTCATGTGTTTTGCAATTCAATTAATTCGAGGAAAACTATTACTGAATGTTATTTCTAATAAAAACAACACATTTAATGATAATTAGAGATAAAAGACTCCATTTATACATAAATAGTAAATGTATTGACGAATACTATTTCATTCATATAAGGGGTTTAGTAGTAAATCGAGAGGATGTGCGCCAAACATATTCTCATTAAATTCTAGTCAATGTTTGGATAATATTTCGCTATTTTTTTACGAGAATAGCGACAAATTCAACACAAAACCATCAAATAATTACAAAACTATTTATTAGTGACTTCTCTAATGTCTATTCAAATTGATTGCGAGAGAGAACTGGTCGCACAGCACAGGTAAACACCTAATGAAATATGAAATGCGTTTAAACATAATATAAATTATGATACAATAGAGAAGAAACGACAGAACAAAACAAAAAATACGGTTTATTGCAAGAGTGCACGAAAAGGAGCCATTGCTTTAGTCAGTGGATTGTCAACAGGAGTGCTGAGATGACTGTCCAACCGATTCAAAACAGTAGTGAAACCATTCACTCCACTCGCAGTTTGCTATCTATTTATAAAATTGCATTCCTTTCGTCTGTAATCAAACAATTCATTTGTGTTCAGAATAACACAATTGACTGTCATTTCATTACAATCGTCTCTAAAGTGTATTTAAATTCAATGACAAAACACACATTCAGTTGAGTCACTCATAATATTTTTTATGAATAAATAATTCATTTATGCAGAGAATAGTTTATGAATCGTTAAATCAGAAGAGTATTAATTAAATTACAGTCAATGCTCTATAAAAACAACCCAAAGAATAGTCCAAAGTTTAGCTCAAATTAATTTTTCTGTTCACTGAAAATGAATAAAATATATCAAAGAGTATATCAAATCAGATACGAATGCAAACAAAAAATAAGACAAATTTGAAAATGGGATGAAAACTGATAGAAGGCATTAAAAATTCATACATTTTCACATTTCAAAGAGAATTTCAAATGAGAGTAAGGAATGAGAAAAAAGAGTGAAATCAGAACTTCACAAATCATTAAAAACAGAAATATTTGGCAAACAGAGAGACTTCTTGACTGCAGACAAGAAGAAGATTTTCTCCGTTTATATTAAGCCTTATATTTATTATACGAATCACTTATCAATGCATTTGTGCAGGAATTTAGTCAAAGAGACAAAAAACAATCGAAAGAATTTCGTTCGGATTTAAAGGTCTCCCGAATCACAAAACAATTCATTAAATATTCAATAAAATAATCTTCTTTTCTCTTCGCAACACAATAAGCAATACTTCAAATTTGGCACATTTTCTCTCCATTGCCTCAAACTCTTCATTAGTGTCGAGTTCTGGCGAAACACTAATAACTTGAATGAAAATAAATGTTTAAATTAAAGTTTTATTGAGAGAATTGAGAGAACTTTAATTTGATTTGATTTGCAAATGCCGTCAAAATCATTGGTCACAAAGGCTTTAATTTTCTTTTGTAATAAGCATTTAATTTCTGTTAGAATTAGTCGAGAAAAAGGATTACGAATCGTTTGAAAGAGATTTCCAGTTAATTAATTACTAATTATTTGTCTGATGTTTCAATAGAAGAGAACATTTCAATCATTAATAAGAGTTCTGCGAAAATTGCAAAACTATTCAGACGTTTTCGGAAGACTTTGAAAATTTAAAACTCAATATGAGTTGAGATTGAATTTTATTAAAACAAATGAATAAGTTTTAAGATTTAAATATTTAATTCAAATCTAATCATTTGAGAGAATCAATGGTTTCAACGGAGAGATGAATCACGAGCTGTAAGCCCAACAAAAACAGAAATAGAAACCCAAATGAATAAATAAAATCAAATGAATTGATAAATGACTGAATGAATAGATTTTTATTTCTAGAGAGTAGATAAGAGAGAGAAATGTTTAATTCAAATCAAATGATTGCAGTTATAATAGAAGAATAAACTAAAGGGGAAAACAATTTATCACTAAATCGACAACAATTAACCCAAATTCTAAACGATTGTGAACTTCATTCATCACAAACACTAACTATACGTCTGGCGATAGACTAATGAAAAACATAAGAGAAGACCAAAGAAGAAGAGAAAAAGAGCTCAAAAGAGATAGTAAACTACAATTTGATGGAAGAGACGGCACAGCACACAGACAACACACATATGCATTATAGTGAGGATGTGTTTGGGTGTCAAACGTCACATACAATCGCTTTGTTTGAGCCCAACATTAAAATCCAAAATTATAGCCAAAACATGATTTTTATTTTTCACTCCGTTTTGTGGCTCCTATTCATGACAATCGAGGAAAAGTCATTTGCAGGGAGAGTGAGTCGACACCGCATTTGTATTTAATGAAAGAGATGGGCTTTACTCAAAGCTCTCTTTTCATTAGAGTATGAATTCCTGATCTGAGAAATTAAATATTAATTACATCTGAAAAAAGGTTAATCAAAGAAAACTTCATTAGAGCTGAGGCTGAGCTGAGTGTGTGTTATGCCCTTCGCTAACGATATTTAGGAGCAGTGGTGTGTTGAATGTGACATACGAGTAGATGACAGGTATGTGTTTGTCTAACGAATGAATATTGTTTTTAATTGAAATCTCAATCTTTTGTCATTCGGTTGAGACGACAATCGTTTGAGACTTTTGTTTATCTTTTGTTTTCGATTTTTCGCTTTCAAACTAACGAATAGAGAAGTGAATGAAAAAATTGTGTGAAAACAAAAAATATATAAAACATTTCAAGACTTTTTCAATACTGGATGTCATTAAAGAAAAGAGAAAACAAATGCATTTCGTTTCATATAATAACAGATGCTTTCAATTGAATTCACATTTGTTTGTGTTTCGCAAAACAAAAGGAATTCATTCAAATCATTTGAATTATTAATTGAAGAAAAAGTCAAATATTTTGCGAATCAAATCAAATAAGATCTGTAATAATAGTATAATATTTCGTCACTTTTTATTAGGAAATCAATTAATCAGAAAATTGTTTTAATTTCAAAAACAACACAAATTGATTGCGAAAATTGTTTATTAGATTTCTTCATGAAATACAATGAAAGGCAAAACTTAAGGCAACGAAAGAATTCATTTCATGTGATTTGAAGGGAAGAAATGCATTAAACAATTTCCTTGAATTTCAAAGGATCTCATTTAATAAAATCAAAGTTGAATTGCAAAACATGGCAGATATGGCGCACAGTTTATCGCTGAGAATATGAGCGAAAATTTGCTCTTTTTGTGCAAAAATAATATTAAATTGTTTCGGAAAAAGCAATCGACAAAAGAGTAGAGAATATATCGATATTTCAATAAAGAGAGCGTAAAATAAGTAGAAAATAACTAATATATAGAATGAAGAGAAGAATTGAATACAAAAATTATGAACACATAGAGAATGGGAGCAGAAGTATAAAGTGGTGTTTAACTCAAAAATCTAAAATGATCACAATGATTGATTACCGTTTTTCAACCTGAATAATAAAAATCAATACATGCAAAAACACTATAATATATTCAGTTATGATAGGAGCAAAAGTATAGTATTTATTCTAAAAAATCTCCGACACATTATAATTCATAGTTTCCTCCTTTAATACGAGAATAATCATCGAAAGTGAGTGAAAATTATCTTAATTTACGACTACTTTATCCCAGAATTTATGAAAATTACTTTTTGTGGCAAATAATTAAAATTGAAAATTGTTTTCAACCGTTATTTCTAATCCATTAACTATTTATAAAGAGAAATGCTTTTCAGCACATTCTCACTCTATTTGCTGGTTGAAGCAATATTGCCTATATTGCCCATATATTCCCATGGTGGAAATCAATTTTCCAATGCATAAGAGTTATCAAATGGTGAGTCTATTTGTGTTTTCAACCGATTATGCATTTTTGGTCAGTTTTTATTCCTGGAAATCGCATATTATTTGCATTCAATCATTTTGTGAGCACTGATCCAAACCTTATAATAAATAGTTTTTATGCCTTCACTAGAGTTGGAGTGAATTCATATTCCGGGTGTCAGACAGAGAGTAAAGCAATACTTCATCGTTTGCCATAAGAAATAGTGGCACAAGTGTTTGCACACTCGCTGACAGCCTGTCCTTTGAGCCCTGTGCCCAATAAAGTCTTGTTCACAAGTATTCGATGAATGCATAAAACAGACCAAATTCAGATATACGAGAACACAAATACAGGTGAACCGCTCTGGTATGCGAGCACTGCCTACACATCCTTTTCACGAATACCTTAACTCAATCTCTTCAGCAAACAATCAATTCTTTACTCTTTTTTCTATCAAATATTTTCGATAATTTGTGGAAAATCTTTGCGGATATAAAAAGTTTATTAAAAACGAATTTCCAGTGAATTAAAGGCCAAAATCTGTTTTCTAAAAGTAAGTCTCAAAAAGTTTATCCCAATTCTCGGCTCAATTGACTCTTTAGGCTTTGAAGAGAGAGTAGAGGAGAAAATTGAGGAAAGAAAATAAATTGAAACAATTTTGAGCCAAAGAGAAGAAAATTCCTATTAAACAAGAGAATAGAGCCCTCCATAGCCCTCCATATACTCGATATTTTGGTCGTAGAAAAATCGGTAATATTTTTTCTATCGTTTCTCCCAAATTGTGAATAAATATTTAACGCCTAACAATATCATTAATCAATTTTATAGGGATCTCTCTCTCTCTCTCTCTCTCCCTCTCTCTCTCCCTCTCTCTCTCGCAAAAGAGCAAACATTATAGACATTAATATTAAGCGAATTCTTTAGTTAAATATCTGAGTCTTCAATAGTTTTTGTGAGAGAAAAATGAAAGTCAACTCAAAAAAGGAGAGGAGAGGGAAAAGTAACAAAAAATTAATAGTCTTTCTCTTTGAAGTCTTAGGTTTAATATTGAGTCGAAAACAACTCATTTGAGGCACAAAATTAATGGAAACATATCCCTAATTATTGCAATTTTTTGCATTAAAACATATCATTATTTTTGTTCTCTCTTTGAGGCAAAAAACTTTGGCATCAATTAATCGATTGATTTTCTGATTAGAATAACATTAAAATGTTTTTTCCATTAATATTATTGAAGACTAGAATAAAATAATGAAATACTAATATTCAAAACAAAAAAAGAGTCTTATCTGAGGACATGTGACTGTCATATAGAGTGGGAAATAAAATCAATTTTTCATAAATTATTGATACATTCGTTGGCGGATCCGAGAACTCAATTTCAAAGCGAATTGAATTATTAATTAAATTACTTTTCAAATCAAAATTTATCACTAAATTAAAAACTTTTACAACTTTTTTAGGGCACAGAATAATAATTTCAAGTTATCTTAGTTTAGATGAGTTTCTCCGCAAAGGTTTTAGAATTAGATTAGAAAAGAGGCAAAAATTAGTGAAAAAATATATAAAAAGCAGCATAAAATGTAATGGATACAATTCACTCCTATCCATTTGTGAGATAAATCCAGTTATTTGTGAAATTAATTAAGATTTAGTGCCAAACAAATTGCATGAATAAAGTGTTGGTGTAATGAACTTAAATGTTAAGTGAAATCTTAGACGATTTGGCGAATAGGAGCAGAGCATAAGCACAGCATAAATGAATGTTTGATTATAATTTTCGTTATATATGAGATGGAGAGCCAAATGGATTGACTCAATTCCTGTGCAAAAATCTCTATAATAAATGGACAGAATTGGAGATTATTATTGCCGGTCGTAATGGTAGTGGAGGTAAACCCTAACGAATACATGACTCAAATTGCATATCACTCTCCATATGACTAATAAAAGGAAGGGAAATCTTAAACCACCTTGCAATGTTGATAGCAATGTTGATGCAACAAACTTGACATCAAAAACAAGACTCCATCCACTTGTTTACTATAACGACGCCTTCAATCAAATTGCATAACAATTTACATAAGCAGTGATATAATCCATTGAGAATCACAACTAGATTTAGGTTCCGGGCATTTACTCAACGAGAAGTTCACGCTTTGAGACAAAGTCATAGAAAAATCCATTCGATTATAAGAGAGGATGAAATCAAATGATAGGAAGAAAAATGCTTCGAACAAAACGAAGAAAAATGATCTGTGAATTGAGAAAACCCTCATTTGATTCCTCTGTAGAACAGTTTCATGTCATCAGAGGTAGAGCTCAGACTAAACAAGAGTAGAGAGAAGTGACTTCAATATTTCTAATGTACTTTTTCTTAGTATAATGATATGAAAAGAGATTGACTCGACTGAGGGTTGACTGAGGGCTGACTGAGGACTACCAGCAAAATAACTTTCCTTTCATTGCGTGTATTCATTGCTACCATTGAGTCGTGTCTTGTATTAGTTGTGACCCCAAAAGAAATAAAAATAAAATATATAACAAAACAGTTTTTTGTGCCAAAAAAGTTTATGTCCAGTCATTAGTGGACAGACGACTAGTGGTCTAATCAATGGATTTATATTATAGACAACTAATAGATATCGAAGAGCTAAGAATGAGACCAATAAACGACTCAACGAATAAAATAAACTTTTATTTTCAATATATTATGAAATATTAATATTGCTTTGGATTTGACAGCAAAAGGCCTTTGAATTGTGGACACAAAACAAGAAGAGAGTCTCAAAAGCCAACAAAAAGCAAAAGAGAGATAATTTCTGCTCACAATTTATTTTAGAGTCTCTTCTTTGAGCTGACAGTCAATTCTGGACTCGACTGTCGGTATATCTCTTTCACAAACGATAGACAATTGTTTGAAAAAAGTTTAAACGAATAAAAATAAAGAACTTTAAATTCAATACAGTTTTTAAACGGAGCATAAAATTTATTGAACTTCACAGTAAAACCACAAAATATATACTAATCTCTACTAATAGTAGAGATTTAGAGACAACAAAATAAAAGCTAAACAATAGAAAGAGAGAAAAATTGAGTTCCAGTGAAATATTGAGGAAAACGTAAATTTTTTAGAGCCTTACAGCACAGAATAGGCCAACCAAACGGATATCAAAAAAGTGTAGGACTTAGAGATAGGAAGACATAAAATAGAGTTCAGACACAAGAGCTATGTATGGCATCGGGTGTGCATCTAATGCCTACCTCTTGGTTTTATCAGCATTGATATGACCAGGACTTGAAGAAATGCATCGATTTTTTCTTATTCTCAAAATTATCTGCTGGAGTGCTGTCTCTACTGTCTGTGAGTGCAATAAAGAGAGCACTGACTCAAAGTGTCGGTCAAATGTGTTTCAAGACTACTATTAGTGATGCGCACAACAAATGGACACTAAAAACATAGCAATACTTTTATGGCACAACACATCTCGACGACAGTTACACTGATTTTTAACTTTTCCACTCCTAAAGTATACATACTTTTGGCTCACTTTTCCATTCAATCACTTAATAAGAACTTTTGCTTCTCTTCAGACGAAATGCAATGAAATATATAAAACACGTAACGACTTATAAGACGTTGCAATTGTAGTGAAACACTGGTTTGTGTGATAACTGGAGTCCTCTTTACAATTGGCAGCTCAAACACTCAATGAGAGTCTGTTCTCTTCATCTCTTTCTCTCGGCAACAGATCTTCCTTTCGTTTGAGTACATAACACACACCGAGACTTAAATAACGCTAACAATTGTATAATGAGATTATCATAACATTAAAAGACATTCGCGGAGAGACTCGCTTTGAATCACAACTCGACTGACACACAATCAAAATGAGTTTTAGTGATGAGATGTACAGCAAAAGAGTAATAATAACACACTTATTGCCACAGAGAAGGAGAGCCGCAGAAAAGACTAAATATATTTTTATAACTATAATAATAATGCGATTAATGTAAACATTGGACTCATAACAAAATATTTGCTCAAATCTGTATTACTATTATTTTTTTCATCACAATATAACAAATGGATTCCAACAAAACTGGGCTTTGGTTTAACCCCCAAAACATTTCCACAACAGAATTAAAAGACAAATAACAAGAAGTTTTGGACATTGAATCTAATTGTAGGGCACATAACACGACATGAGAGGAACAGTAATGCAATTGCTTTCGAGTCAACACTAACTGCAAAACTCGACTCCAAACACACAAATTCCGAAAATAGTTTTAAAGTGAGTTTTGAGGGGAAAACTACAGAAATGCACGCAAACCAGTGCTCGCCCTCTGTTTGGCTTTAGTTAGAAAAATGACAAATATTTTTGTTGATTTACAGACAGTTGTAGTGGAGAGTCATAGACAGAGCACCACCACATTCAACAGAGTCGAGTAAGCGCTTGGCAACAACCGGATCAACTACCTGAGCGACTCTGCCTCATACACAGTGAAAGTTAGTGGGCCTGAAGGGGATAGGGGGCACTCTCGGAGGAAGAGCGCCCAGGGCGATCTGTTGTGTGTTCAGTGAGTGAGCGCTGCATCCAATGCTCGGCAATGAGAGAGAGACCGAGAAAACACACCGAAACATATCATATATATATTGAGTGCGTTTTAATGCAGCTGTGCTTCAATAGTGAATGTTATGCAAGGAATGCAATCCGACTACATTTGCCGCTTCTCGAGCCTCAATCGTACATATAATTCCACCCCCTCTTACCAGCACTACTCCAAAGTCAATGAACCCCCCATTTCATGACTTTTGCTGTACTAATGCGTGCGAGAGAGAGAGAGAGAGAGAGAGAGAGAGAGAGAGAGAGAGAGAGAGAGAGAGAACAGCATTCAGTTCTTTGAGTTATACAATGAGTTAAAGAATAGTTTAAGAAGAGAGCACAGACAGAGCACTGGTAGAGGTTGTGCACAGCAGACGCTAAAATTGGCAAAATCTAACTGTGATTATCATCGGAAACGCGGAAACGTGTTATAACAGTGGTATAAGTGTGTGCTCTCAATGTGCAGGTGGAGCACAGCCCTGACTAACTGTTCCAACAATTGTAAAGCATTTATTATGTAAGACTTTTTCAGACATATGTAAGAGAGAGTGTGTTTTGTGAAGCATCCCATTGTAGAGCGACTGGAGTACAACCTCTACTCAAATGCCAGTGACTCACAAATCACTGCCAGAGAGGGCTCAGAGACAAGAATAGCAGAAATGATGAGAATTGCAAAAAATGGTTACAACACTCGGAAAATACTGATTCTATCACTTTTGAGAGAATACGAAAAATAAAGACAACAGACGAGAGAGAAAGAGAGAGAGAGAAAGAAAGAGAGAGAGAGAGAGAGAGAGAGAGAGAGAGAGAGAGAGACAGAGAGAACCATGTTTTATTAGACAAAAAGAGAACTCACACGCGAAATCCTAACATTATAGGCTTTCGCAAACATACAAAGAAACTCACACAAACGGCCGTCAGAGAGGACACTGCCCTATCTAGCTGACCACCGCATATACACATATAAATACAAACTGTAAATAAGAAAATTGATTCAATCATTAAATTGTCCATCTTAAATAATACAGGTATATAACTACAAATCAAAGATTCCAATAACTATTAATCAATTGAATTACCAAGAGTCCAATAGATGACGCTTATAACGAATTACAAATGAGTGCATTGAAGTAGCATGTTTTATAAATTCGGGGATATTATTCCAATCAATAATGTTTGAAAATGCATATGAACTAAAGAATGTACGGTTAGATGGAGCATAAAGATAATTAGTTCTAGATAATCTGGTTAAGTAGTAGCGATTTGGAACGTAATTTGCAAACATTTCTCTGGTAGAGTTGGACACGGTACCTTGATAATTAAGAGATTTGAATATCATTTTAGCAACCGAAATTTTAAAAAGTAAATTAATAGGAAGTACATTATAATTTAAGTATAGCTGCTTAACGTCACAATAGCGATTCTGATTTTGCAAAGTTCTTAATACTTTGTTTACAGCAGTGTTCAAAGGCTTTAATGCAGTTATAGACGCATTGCCATACAGTTCAACGCCATACTGGATGTGAGAGTTAATTAGAGCGAAGTACAAATTCCGTCGGCAACTGAGGGGAATTAAATCTCTCCGCTTGTACAGCATAGAGTTAGCTGAATTAATTTTACCTGTGACATGATTGATATGGTTTCTAAAGGTCAATTTGTCATCAATTAATAAACCAAGAAATTTAACACAATTCATTCTACTTAATTTTTGACCATTAAATAAAAGCTCTAGATTTTGATCAACAATATATTCATCATCATATTTTGAAGGATAAAATAACATATAAGCTGATTTGCTACTATTTACAGACAGCCGATTACACACAAACCATTTACTAATTTCATTACAAACAATATTAGAAGTAGAGAATAGATCAGACAAATTATCCTTAGCAATAAAAATGTTAGTATCATCAGCAAATAATTTTAGGCTAGCATTTTTACTGGCATTGTGAATATCATTCACGTAAATTAGAAATAAAAGGGGACCAAGTATCGATCCTTGAGGTACTCCCGTAAAAATAGGTCGTTTATCAGAATTTACATCGCCAATGGCTGTAAATTGATATCTTTCAGACAAATAGGATTTGAACCAGTTAAAGGTACATCCTCTTATACCATAGTGGTTAAGTTTGCATAGAAGTATGTCATGATCTACTGTGTCGAAAGCTTTAGACAGATCTAAAAATATACCCATAATATGTTTGTTGTTACCTCTTTCCATTGCAATCAGATTTGCACAGCTATAAAGAGCGTCAGTAGTTGAGTGCCCAGATCTAAATCCATATTGATTACTATTTAGTACATTAAATTTATTTAAAAAGTTCATAATGCGGTTATACATAAGCCTTTCAAAAAGTTTGCTTAGATTATTTAGTAATGATATTGGTCTATAGTTATCAGTACAATCATGATTTCCTTTTTTATAAATAGGAATAACTTTAGCAGTCTTAAAAGCCGTTGGAAATATTCCTGTCTCAAACGATTAGTTAATGATGAAGGTAAGAGGTTTTGCAATGATGTCAGCTGCAAATTGAATGATTTTCGTAGGTATGTCATCTGGGCCAGTAGAATTAGTTTTATTTAAAGAGTTGATAGCATTAAAAACTTCACTACAAGATACTGGTGCTACAAAAATGGTTTGAGGTATGGTATCAAGCAAATATTCATTGTAAGTTAATGGAGTAGTAGGAATGGATGAAGCAAGGGTTTTTCCAATCGAGGCAAAATACTTGTTGAATTCATTAGCAATCTGGCTAGGATCATGAATACTTCCATTCGCAGTAGTTAGGCGTTTAACAGTAGCATTGTTATTTTTACAATTGAAACTGCAGATCTTATTTAAGACTTTCCAGGTATTTTTAATAGAATTATATCGATTATCTAACAAATTCTTAAAATATATCTCTCTATGGCTTTTAAGCTGCTTAGAGAGATCATTTCGATATTTTTTATAAATTTCCTCATCGGATGATTTTTTGCTGTTTTTAAATTTAAAATATAGTTTGTTCTTAACATTAATTTGCTTTTTTAGTTCTCCATTTAACCATGGTTTATCCTTTAAACTTTTTCTAGAGCATTGGACTAAGGGGAAATTTTTTTCACAATGATCATACAGTTGCTTAGACAAGTAGTCAGTAGAACTATTTACATTGTTAGAGTTATAGACGCATGACCAGTTAACATTAAAAAGATCATTTTTAAATTTATCGATATTTTTGCTACTATATAGTCTTATAAGAGGTCTATCTTTATTTCTAACCGGTTTAGTTTTGGAAGTGAGTAGAACGATATTGGCAAAGTGATCCGTAATATCTGTTACTACTGTCAGAGATAGCATATTACAGCATTGTGGCTCTTCGATAACAAAGTTAGTGAATACATGATCGATAGTGCTGCAGGCATTGTTTACCTGGTGAGTTGGCAGGATAGATAATGGGGTAAAGTTCAGGCTGTTCAATTCGTCAACATAATGAGTAACACTATTATTAATACCATATTTGTTAAGATCTATATTCATATCACCAACCATAAAACTTTTCTTCAAAGGTTTATGAACTTCGAAAAAATTAAATAATAAATTAATAAATTCAGGAGTAGACTGACTAGGATG
>JAQIWF010000721.1:0-16078 GCA_034694965.1 Ceratozetes gracilis
TAGATTGGCTGGCGTATAGTAAGTCAGAGGTGTAATTTTTTTTTGGTCTATTACAATATTTTCCTTTTAGATAAACAAAAATAATTTTATTGGAAATAATATTATTCAAAATCAAAACAAATATTATCTCAACATTTGAATACTGAGAAACAAAATCCCTTTCCTTTTGAGTTATTTTAAGAGAAATATGGGCTAAAAGTTATTCAATGATAGGCTAATTCTTTGATGTATTTTGCAACTCATTCACACATTTCGCTGCTTTTAACGAATATATTAAAGTCTGCAAAATCTGATAATAGGCTTAGAAAACAGACTAACATTTTAATCAATATTAGAGCAAAATTAATGCAAACACTCAGAGATAGAGTTCATAGAAATAATTCTCATTCTTCGTGAGGAAAGCCTTGAATTTGAAATACTTTGAGATTAGAGTCCTTTCGACAGTGGATCACAAGATAATAGACATAATGTGTTTGAAATTACAATTTTCCTGAACTTTAATCACTTTTCATATTCTCTTTCAATGCATTTTGCGTTCAAAACATTTTTCATTTGATTCATTTATTTTTTGCCCTTTTTTGGAAAATTCTTTAGAGAATACAAAACAAAAAATCCCATAATAGGGGAAAAAGCAAAAAATCTGTTGATTTGTGAGTTATTTGGGTTCTATTTTTACTCGGAATCTATTTCTTCATTAAATGTTTATTTGGTTTCTTTGAGAGATTTCTCATTTCAAAGAAAACATTAAAAATTAAAAGAATTGAGTCTTTAATGAAATTGAGGCCTAATTTGAAATTAATTCTATGAAAAGTAATAAAAATCGATAAAAAATTATATCAATCAATAGTGTAATAAATGTGAAAATGTGTTAAAAATACATGAATTTCACGGATAAGATATTCACATGATTTTTAAATTTGTGTAAATTCTTTGTTTATTTGGTGTTTCTCCACTAAATTGTAATTGATACGATAATCAATTTTTTGTCTTAAATTATTGGCACCTCATTACGAGACATTTTGATTGCAAGAATCAATACTTATCAATACGGGATCTCAATGGGTTACATTATATGGCCTCGTGATTGGAATCCCTTCAATATGCTGTGCTCTCACTCTCGATGAGTCGTCACTATCCTATTCATTATCTGGTGATTAGCCAACAGTTCAGGTATGAGAAGAATCTAATCATTTAATGGAAATAACATCTGAATGTTCTTTGCGTTGATTAGGACTTCCTCTCAATCGAAAGGGAATTCTGTATAAAAAGAGATTCCTTTTAATCAAAAGGTAAATAAAATCTTGTTTATTGAAAAACAAGACTTTCGTTAAAGAAAGTCAAGAATTTATCTCAAATGTAAGAATAAAATGAAACGCTTTTCGAGTACTCATTAAAGTTCATTTAAAATGTTTGAAATTTTATTTAAATTTAATATTAATTTGAAATATTGCAGGAATTTGACGAATAAATTACTTATTCTATTGGCTCTGACGGGAATCTCATTCGCCGGTAATTAAATTTCTCAAATTGTTCCAGGTCTCATATAATTTCCTATTGTTCACTAGACAATGTGTGTGAGACCAGTGAATGCGTGCAGACAGGTAATTATCAAGCACACTTTTTTAGGAAAAGAAATTAAGATTTTGAATTATTATTAAAGCAAATTTGATAAAGAGTTCTATCAATGATGCGGTGGACCCTTGCGATGACTTCTACCAATATTCCTGTGGAACCTGGATAAAAAACAATCCACTGACTGCAGCCAATGCTAATACTGGTGTTTCACACTTCCTTGATCTCAACAGAGCGATGCTTAAAAACTTATTAAGTATTTTATATTTGATATTTTGCTGGAAAAACATTCACTTCAATGGTTTTCCTCATATTTCAGATATGTTGACACAGAGTTCCACTTCAACGGATCCCAAATATATTCATCCGTTGATAAACTTCTTTAAGGGATGCGTTAATTCCAGTAATTATTTAGAAGAAAAAGCACTTAAATATTGATAACTAATTATAGACTAAATTTTCTTTACAAACAAAGATGAGAGAGATTTACACGAAAAGCAAGACTTTATTCAAATCAATGCTATACTCAAACGACTGGGCGGTTGGCCTATACTCGATGATAATTGGGATGAAGAAGCTTATGATATTGAGAATGCATTTATTGAGTTGAACAAGGCAATCCTGGCTAAAATCTTACTTAGCGTTGAAATCAGCAGAGATATCACGAACAACAGTCAACACATTATCTATGTTAGCTCCTAATCAATTAATTAATTAGCCATTTGTTGGTTAAATTATTTAAATTTGAATGTCATTGTTTAGTTAACTAACCCATTTGGCTCAGCTCACTTCACTGATGGCATATGGCCTGTTCCCGGTCCTAAACCAGAGCCAGATTACCGGGAAGGAATTAAAGACTTTGCTGGTGCAAATTATTATGCTGAGAACCCTGTCCAAAGTATAGCTGATGCTTTGAAAGGTGAGGCAGTCAGTGCCACACAATTTCAAAAAGACATGACTGCCTCGCAGACAATGTACATGAAAGTGGCATCAATTTACACCCCGATCAATAACATGAACTACATTTTCCAAAACTTTCAAAAATACAAGATCCATGCCAAAGACCTATCTCAATTCACTGGACTCAACTATCGCAAGATAATCGATGGAATTCTCAAAGCAGAGGGCACTCAACTCAACGATAACGATATCATTTTTGCTGACAAGGAATTCCTAACGGGTCTGGGACAAATTCTGAATGCAGCCAATAAACGGTAAGCAAAACTGTGTTTTTGTCCCTTTTGTGTGATTTAATCTGAAAATGTAATTGAAATCTGAACACAAGAATTAGTGTTTGATTCGCCAAAAGACTAATTGAATAGAAATTGGAGAAAATGTGAGAAAAGCATTGATTCGTGTTTTGATTGGAAATTGATTTATGGAATCAATCGAATGATATGTTATAAACCCTTTACTCGAGTATAGGCTTCAAATCAATTGATATGAGAGTAGGAATTGAATTAAGTATTTATCACAAGCAAACAGGAGCTCAAGAATAGTTGTGTCCAGTAATAGTCAAAGGGATGCTTAAGCCGTTGCGATCGCTTGTAATAACTCTAAACTAAAGCTTTACTTATTTGTTGCGATAAAATCAATGTAATTGTAATTAAGGCTTCTTTTAGAAGAGCTGGCTATTGATCTGCCAGAGTATTAGTGCCCTAACGATCAGCCAAAAACCCAAAGTCTTTTGTCCAGAGCTGCTCTGGTCGTGTGTTCCTCTTTGAGAGCAAATACTATTCCGATTCTCTTCTCAATAGTATTATTTGACTCTTTATTTCTGTTGTTGTGTTATATAATGATTTTGAAGAACAGAATACATTGAAAGTCATTCATTGACTGAACAGCTCTTGTGTCGGCTTTCCCTCTAATAAAACTAACAGTGAGTTAACGGACACAGAATTGATAGCAGAAAAACAGACTAAGATTTGGGTCTTATATATGACTCTAATTATTATTGAGTTAGAGTTACGACACGTTAATATTGTGTAAGGACTTAGCAGAGGGTCGGACCAGTAGTAAACGGAGAGGGGAGAGACATAAGAACAGGGAGACAACAGAATTTAGTCAATCTATGATAAATAGTGAAGAGCACTGATCGAGCGGACAAAAAATTGGTTTGTATTGCACTGGTCTTCACTGCACTGTACTGGACATACACTTCTCACCAATACTTTTTTGATAAATCGATTTTTATCTGCGATACCATTACTGGTACTTATGACCAGCCGTTGCTCACGAGTCACACATAAAAACTATTATTTAGTTGTGTTGAGCGGCCGGAAGATAAATGATTGAAAAATATTTTAGACATACATACAAAATAAATTGTCGAATGAAAATTTGCTGACAATAGGCTTGACTTAGCTAGAACATTGAATACGAACAAGATGAATGACTTTTAAGTAATTGATGAGTTTATTCCTGTTCTCAGATTTTTAAAACAATTTTCTGATTTTTGTTCTATTTTTTCGGGAATTTCATTCATTATTTATAATTTAAAAAATTCCTTATAAATAGACTTTAAATAATTTATAGCATTCAATGAAAGGAATATTTTGAAAAATATACTCTTTTGGACAGGTATTCGTTTGGCAGATAATTACATTTTATGTAAAACTTATGAATCTTTTAAATTAGTGATAACTTATTGAATGTTTATTACAGAGCCATTGCAAACATAATTGGAGTGAATATCGCAACAATTCTGAGTCGATTCTCGTCAACCAAACTCATGGCTTTGGCCGGTATTCCCAGCGTTCAGTTATTACCTCAGATCTGCGTCTCCTTCTCCTCACAAATATTACCCGATCTGTTAGGACGACAATATATGGATAAACTCTTTTCCAAAGAGACGACTGCAGACATGAAAGTGTTTATCACATCATTGAAGGAAGCGTTTAATGAGTTACTAAATGAGAACAAATGGATGGACTCAACCACTAAAGCGAATGCAATTAAAAAATTGAATGCAATCTCAGAACACATCGCTTTTCCCGACTATTCCTTCGATACGGCAAAACTCGCTGAGTATCACAAAGTGGTAATATATTTCTCATTTAATTGCTTTCCATTGTCTCCACATTACAAGTAATTCAGATTCACTATAAACAGTAATCAGAGATGAGCATGGTCGTAGTTAATGGGAGAGGGTTAGTCAAAATACCATGCGTAAAATTATTTAAATATAATTTCTTTTAAGAAAAATAATTAATATTATGTGTATTGAAAGATAGGTCTATCAAGACTCTATCAAGATTTTTTAAAAATCTCACCAAACATTGTTGGAGTTATTCAATACTTTATTGAATCTATTTTTTAATGATTTTCGTGAAAACCTTCAGAACTGAATTATTGATATCTAAAACCAATTATGAGTTGAATATGAAATTCAATTATAAGTTATTTTCGATATGTTTTTCACATAAAGTATTTAATTTGTTTATGTAAAGTACGCCAACTTTTCCGAAAAAACATTCCTGACATCAATGATCACCGCCGCCGCTCACCAGAGGTCTATCAACACGAGACAACTCCGCAACCCTGAAACAGTCGGGTAAGTGTCGGCATAAGTCCTTTTTTTTGATAAATAATACCCTTTTTATTGGGCAATAAAACAGTTTGATTACTGATGACTCAATTTATACTTAATTCGCACACCATATAGTCATTGGCCAGCCCCCGCAAATGCCATCATGATCAATGCATTCTACAATCCAGAATTTAATGGAATTTGTAAGTTTATGCACTAAATATGACCACAATATAATGAACAATTTTGGACAGTCTTCCCTGCTGGTATTGCACAGTTCCCATTCTACCAACACACCCGACCAACGTATGAATCAAACTTTTATTCGTTAACTATTTTTATTTATTTATTGTATGACAATATTGTGAGCAATGATTAGGAAAGAGAGGATTAGTAGGAATTCTAATTAAAAGCACATAAAAGACTAATTTAATTGAAATAATGAGTAGAAATGCATTAAATATTAAGACCTGTTTTAGTAATTTAAGGCATTTTTGCTAAGAATTCAATTCTACATAAAATTTAAACAAATTATTTGAAAATACTTTGAGTCCAAAAAAACAAAACTAGGATTAATAGGTTTTGCATGATATTATGGTCCAGCCCTTAGCACTGTTGCATATTTAAAGGGAATTCTCACATAAAACTCATTTATTTTGATATATCAGACTTGAAATTAATGGATAAAATTTAAATTGGAATTAATCTAATTTGAAAGCCTTTAATGAAATTCCGAAAATTATTTTCTACACAAAATACTTTTATTCCAATTTTATTCTGAGCTTAGAATAGCTGAGGACTGGCATCTGCATAGAATAAGGGAAGACCTTCGCTATTGTATTGAATTTTCATAGAAGTTTTGTAATCAAATTTTCACAAAAAGTAAACAGAATTAATGAAATTTATATAAAGGGAATGAAGAAGAGGTCACCCAATGAATAGCCATTCAAGATATTCACAATAGGAAAGGCTATTCTTTTTCGCAAAACAAGGCTTAATCTCTAACATTAAACGTGAAGTTCAGCACTATTTCTAGATTTTCTTATGTCAATTGAGTCATACAATAAATAATTCATAAAGAATTTGAGATGAGCAAGGTAATAATAATAATAGCTTCCTTAGGAATTCTAATTTACCAAGAAATGAAGCCAATCATTTCTAATGGATTATAGATGAGAAAGGTTACTTTTATTTTTTGACGTTATAGTAGATAAATGCATCTCTAATAGAGAGTACCTTGCTCATTTTCAAATAGAATAGTATAGAATGTGATAATAAATTAATTAAATAACATTTCGTTTGGAAAGGGCACTGAATTTGGGCGCAATAGGAATGGTTATCTCTCATGAATTGACCCATGCATTCGACAATTTAGGTAATTATCCATTGACTCTATGACCCCATCCATAGACCTATCTCTATGTCTGAGCCATTTGTTGGCAAAACATAGTTTCAGATCACGTTTTGTATTATATATGTGTTGAAAGTCGAAAAGTGAGCCCCAATTGTGACCTATTCTTGTGATTAAGTCTCATATAAAGTCATTAAAAGTTTTTGTGCAAAGCGTGAGATCTGTTAATATATTTTCTGTCCAACTTATGGCTGTGCACTGGAAAGCCATTCAATGAAAGTCATTGCAAATATAATACTCGTTATTCTCGCAAATGTCAAGTAATGTTTGCAAACAATTTGGGTCCTGAGCTTTGCCTTAATGCTCGAGCACTTTAGTCAGTTCCTTGCCATATTTCAAAATGATCCAGGTTGACAAAATTAAACAGATCAATTTTGTTAATCAGAAATAATTTCGATGATCTTATGCCAGTAATGAATGTCTCAGATATAGTGGGGCTCAAATCCAATGGCCATTACTAGTGTAAGAATTATGACTTTAATAATTGATTGCTCTGTAATTAATTGATTAAAGTCTTTGCCGTTTATTATCAATAGATTTATTTTGTCGTTAATATCAATAATTATTTTCCTCTGATTTCTCTGTTTTTCTTTTCTCTGATTAATAGGAAGTCTTTTCGATGAAAAGGGAAATCTTCACAATTGGTTCGATCAGAGCACCAAAACTGTCTTCAATGAAAAGGCCCAATGCTTTGTCAAACAATACAGCAAGTTCAAATACCCCACCTCCACCGGCCATGTTTATGTAAGATAACCTATTGCATTGTTTACTATCAGTAGTGCACAAATTAATTACCTAGACCCTATAGAATTTGACCCTAAATAGTACATTTATGTGGTGTACTTTTTGAGAGGAATGTCATTTTAGTAAATTATATTACATAAGTATTTTATTCTAGTAAGTCAATCAAAGGGGTTATGAGAAAAATATCAGTTGAAATATTCTCAAATAGTACTTAAATATATTGTAGTTACCTTGGTTATGCAAAAATAAAATCAGAACATGTTTTAAGAAATACAATTTTGGTTAAGAGCTATATCTACTCCTTGCCTATCCTTAGAAGTTGAGTCTATCAACTCTGCCCTAAATTGAATGATAATATTTGGGTAAAATGGGAAAAGTTGATAGGAATGGCAATAATTTTGTTTGAAACGGAACTGAATTTGAGTTAATATTTTGGTTTTGCTCACAGTTGAACGGACAGCGCACTTTAGGCGAGAACATTGCCGACAACGGAGGCGTAAGAATTGCTTACAGAGTGAGTGCTTTCCTCTTCACATATATCGACATAATTTTGTTTCGGTACATAATTTTCACAATCAATTTGTGTACCGAAAAAAGTTATTAATCATTAATATAACCGTTATTTTTATATAAACTCTTATATGAGACGCAGAGAAATCTAATATTGATTTGGACTCTTTTCCTGCTCCTATTAGGCGCTCCAATTGTATAAACAGAAGAACGCAGGAAAATTATCAAAATTGCCCGGAACTGTGGGCTCTCTTTCCGAAGAAAAACTATTTTTCTTATCGTTTGCAAACGTAAGTGATTTTGTATTTTACAATCTTTTTGAAACTTTTTATTTGTTTTCACTCTTTTAACGAATTCCGTGTTTTGTATGTTTATAGCTGTGGTGTTCCCATAGACCGGCTACTGCTATCCAGCAACAAATAGCAATGGATCCACATAGTATAGAAGATGCCCGAGTGATTGGCACTTTGGCTAATTTCCCGGAGTTCGGTAAAGCATTCAACTGTGCGGCCGGCACTCCAATGAATCCGACCGAACGATGTGTTCTCTGGGGTTAAACTCGATTTCGTCACTCATTTTGTAATTTAGTCAAAATTTATTAGCATTTTGTACGCAATTTGTAAAATAGTTATCAGTTTCGATGAAATCAAAGCAATATTTTTGAATTAAATTTAATTTTTGCTCTGAATTTGCCATCTTTATTGATTTTCCCAGAATCAACATTCTTGGAACATTAATCAAATATGAACAATTGATCATCGCAGATTCCTCCCTCTAGAGTTCCTCACTATGCTAGGTTTAGACCAAGATTAAATTTGTTGATACATTAAAAACATGTTTTGCTACAAATAATTGCTTTAAAAAAATAAATATAGTTGAAAATCAGTCAATAGTACAGATTTAACTATCCAGATAAAATACTTGAATAGCATTTTTATAATTTTGAACTAGTAAACTTTTAGAATTACAGTCTATATTGCTTATAAGTAAATCGCTTATAATCAATTCTCTGATATAAGTAACTTATTTTAAAACACCCCCAAAGAGATTTTAATGTTAAAGTAGCTGAATATAAGTAAATCTCTGTTATAAGTAAATGATTTACTTCGCAATAGGCATTTACTTATAAGCAATATAGACTGTAATAGAACATCACTTTCATTCAATAAAGGGTAGAATAAAACAGATTATAATAATAAGAACTTTATTTTCTTTTAAGAATAGAGTTATATATTGTATAGAAATTATTGATTAGAAAAAGTATACATTGTTTTGAGCAGAGCTTTAATTTATGAAGAGATGACCAGAGGGTTCACATCTAGACTACGGAATGTGACCCACTCTTCAGGTGAGACTCCAATTGTTAATAGTTTTGGTGACCACAAAATCTAGCATTTTTCAAATTTATGCGGTGTAAAGGGTGTCCCTTCATATAAACAGATTATGGTTTAAATTAACAGTTCGTGACCTATAAAGGGATAATTTTGACCCTTTCTGGTCATCACTGCATTCAGAAGAAAAGAGTAGTTTTAAGTTAACTTAAGTTATGAATCAAAAGATTATTAAAATTATTACAAAAAGAGTAACAAAAAGAAAAATATGTCAAAAATAGAGTGAAATTCGTAAATGTGTTGCCAACGGATGAAGTATTCAATGAATGGTCTCTTTTAAGTAGAGATTAGACATCCATTTGCTGCCAGTGAATGGCGAAGTGGTCGGCAATCCTTTCGAAAGACTTTGTTTTGTAAAAACATTCGTCGAAATTGCATTCAAATGCATAAGTATTGCAACAAATCTTATCGATTATAGAGTTATCACTAATTATCTGTTTGGGCGGACTTTGACTAATCTTTTTATCACTATTACTGTCCTCTAAGAGAATCACATCCATTGAACTGTCGTTTGTGTCAGTGCTGTCATCATTTGTGTCCAAATCGAGTGATTTTGTCTTTTTGTTGTATTGTTCCGAATGACAGAACTTGTAATGACTTCGAAGAGAGCGCTGCAAACGGAATGACTGACCGCAGCCTTTGGACGGACACCGGAATAGCTCATAAGGACAGACATTGTTGATATTAGTATTTGGGGTCAGACCTGTTGTCTTCTGTGCGATAATCATTTTAAGCTCTTCAACGGCTCCCGTTTTCATCATTTCTAGGCTTTCGCTGAATTTATGAGTGTTTTCGGGACTCATATCCAGAATTAGTTTCAAATGTCGGCGATTCTGATGTGCTTTCAATGACTTCGGGGTCTGAAATGTTTTGGTGCAGTCGTCGACCAAACACTTGAATGTCTTACTGTCCAAATGGGTGAACACGTGATCGTTGAGGGACTGGCTTTGGCTGAACCTCTTCTGGCAAAGAGTACACGAATAGAGCCGTTCGTTCAGATGGAGTGTCGATATATGTCTTTTTAGTGAGTTATGCCGTTTGAATGCCTGTCCACACCTGTCGTATTGACAAATGAATGGTCGGTTATTGGAGTGGGAGATGAGGTGAGCCTTCATTCGGGCCAAACAGTCGGTCTGATAGTCACACTCTTCGCAGAAATACTTGTCATCCCTTTCCGTGTATTTCTGATTGATTTTGAATTTGTTTTTCTTAACTTTAAAACCGACGGAAGTATTGTTTTCCTTAATTTTGTTCATTTCTGTGATAATTGTCTTTGAATTGGGATTAAAATCAAAGCAATAGTTGAGTGAAATTCAATTCAATGAATATTTCAGTCTTTTTAATACCTTTTGACTCAAAATAGGAGTCAATTTAAAATACAATAACAAGACGTTAATTACCTGTTAGTCCTGTCTGTCCTCTTATTTGCTTAGCTATATATAGCTAGGTTATCTTCCTATTGAGGCGTATTGCATGGAATTTTCATCCTGCAATTATTTGAGCAAAAGATTTAAATTAAATTCATTTCTGTGTTGAATAACATTTGAAAAGCAGTCAGGGATTCAGTGAAAGCATTGGCACAGAATTAAGGAACGCATGCGCTCTGCACTTAAAGCGTACCCCTCTATACTCTCTCTCTCTCTCTTGGTCCTTTCTCCTCTTGTCACATGAAAAATCCCAATCACTCTCAATTTAAGGGGATTTTCACATGACTTTAACGCATTAAAAATTTGCGCCTATAAGAGCCAAGAGTGCACTGTTAGCTGTGCTGACCTCAATCCAGAACAATATTTGCAATGACCTTGAATTCTGTTCACTTGTTTTTGTATTCTTGCAATTCTTAAAAACACTGATTAAAGTTTACTATAGTTTTAATTAAATATTTTCTCAAAACTAAGTTTGTTTTCTATAAGTTTTCCTTAATAACAATTTTTCATGACTTGGATTATATGTTAATTAATTTTTTTACTCCAATGTGTAATAAAAACTTATTCAAGGTAATTTATTTGAGAAAACAAGCTAGAAATACGGAATTTCAGAGAATAGCATTTCAGTTTTAATTGAGTCTTAAGATAACAATTGACTCGTAATATTGAATGGCATGGCGTAATAACTATATTAACAACAAAATTCAAGCCGCGACGCCCCGCTTCGCGAGGCGTGGCGTACTAACCATATTTACAACAAAATTCAAGCCGCGACGCCCCGCTTCGCGAGGCGTGGCGTACTAACCATATTTACAGCAAAATTCAAGCCGCGACGCCCCGCTTCGCGAGGCGTGGCGTACTAACCATATTTACAGCAAGATTCAAGCCGCGACGCCCCGCTTCGCGAGGCGTGGCGTACTTACCATATTTACAGCAAAATTCAAGCCGCGACGCGCCGCTTTGCGAGTCGTGGCGTATTAACCATATTTACAGCAAAATTCAAGCCGCGACGCCTCGCTTCGCGTGGCCTTCGTACCATTATTAGTAAAAGACATCACATACATCCCTTTATTATCAAAGGACAATTCAGTTCATTACTAGCAAAAGACATTTCATACATCCTTGTATTAACAAAGAACATAATTCACTCCATTAATGGTAAAAGACTTCACATATATGATATATCCCTTTATTATCAAAGGACATAATTCACTCCATTACTTGCAAAAGACATTTCATACATTCCTTTATTATCAGAGGACATAATTAACTCCATTTCTAGCAAACGATATTGCATACATCCTTGTATTAACAAAGGACATAATTCACTCCATTACTAGTAAAAGACATTTCATACATTCCTTTATTATCAAAGTACATAATTAACTCCATTTCTAGCAAAAGACATTGCATACATCCTTGTATTAACAAAGGATATAATTCACTCCATTACTTTCAAAAACATTGCATACATCCCTTTATTATCAAAGGACATATTTCACTCCATTACTAGCAAAAGAAATTGCATATATCCCTTTATTATCAATGGACAGAATTCACTCCATTTCTAGCAAAAAACATTGCATATATCCCTTTATTATCAAAGGACATAATTCACTCCATTTCTAGCAAAAGACATTGCATATAACCCTTGATTATCAAAGGACATAATTTACTCCATTACTAGCAAAAGACATTGCATATATCCCTTGATTATCAAAGGACATAATTTACTCCATTACTAGCAAAAGACATTGCATATATCCCTTTATTATCAAAGGACATAATTTACTCCTTTACTAGCAAAAGCATTGCATATATTTCTTAATTATCAAAGGACATAATTCACTCCATAACTAGCAAAAGACATTGCATACATCCCTTTATTCTCAAAGGACATTATTCACTACATTACTAACGAAAGACATTACATACATCTTTTTATTATCAAAGGGCATATTCACTCAATTATTAGTAAAAGGCATGACATACATCTCTTTATTATTATAGGACATAATTTATCCCTTTATTAGTAAAAGGTATAGCACAATTCCATTATTAGTAAAAAACAAAATATTTTCCATTATTAATAAAAAAGATAGCCAATATGGATTTTCAAAATATTCTAAAAATATATTCCATTGTTGCCAAAGACGACTCGTTAATAATAAAGGAATTTTCTTTTATTAAGAGCGGAGCAAAGTTTTTCCATTTTTCTCGCTAGTAATAAAAAGGGGTGGGGGGGGTATCCGTACATGATAGAAACTATATATAGCATTTTTCTTACGAAATGCTATTAAAAATCAAGTTTTAGTCGATTTATAAAATTAATTGAAACGATAGGAAAGTTTTTTTTTGCAAAATTTGATTTTGAAAACTCAATCAAACATTTGAGATAACGATTGGGAAAATTATAAATTGTTTTCTTAAGACATTTCTCAAAGTCTTCTGACGAGAAGAGAACACATTTTTTTCCAAAACCTTTTTAACTAATCAAGAGTTTAATGAATTGAAGAACAAATTCTTCAGAAAAACTAATTTCAAAGTCATTTCTTTGTTCGGTATTTCTTAGAATTAGATTTCAATTATAAAACAAATATAACATTCATTGGAAGATAGGATTCAATTGTGAGCTCACAGCGAGAGAGAGAGAGAGAGAGAGAGAGAGAGAGAGAGAGAGAGAGAGAGAGAGAGAGAATGTGGAGGGTATGATGTTTTCTGTGCCGTAAGAGTTGATTTGAAGGAGTTTTTTGTTTTGCCTTTTGTGGGAACTTCTAAGGAGTGGAAGTGATTATAAACAGAGAAAAAGAGTGAAACACGAGAAGAGTCAGTGATTCCACTTATAGATAGATATAGACATTGGAATTGCTGTCCAATTCATCTGTGAAATAGCACCAGAATTGTGCTGAGCCTTCACTCACGCAATGGACAACAAAATTGTTTACAAAAGACTTGATTTGGTTTAAAAATGAAGGGAAAAAACAAATCAAATTAAGATAATAGGCATTAAAGTGAAGACTCTATTGACAGCAATTAAGCGATGATTTCTCTCACTCTTTGCGTTTGACTTTCAGTTCATTGGTTTATGAATTACTAACGCTTTGCAATCAAAGCAATTATCGAAATAATTAAAATTATAAATAAATATTTATTTACTCTTCATTTAATGTGTGATTCATTAGAGATAATTATTTTTAATTATGAATTCTTAAGATATTTTATGAGTCATTTGATTGAATTGAATTTAAAAACAAAAATTAATTAACTCTCAAAAAGTCTAATGAAATAAATGTTTATTTAATGCAATCATAAATCAATCGATAAGAAAGCGATGGAAGAGAAAAGTATTTTCAATAAATCGGACAAAAATTTTAATTGAAAATAATTGCACTCAAAATCGCAGACATTCTTAAAAACAAGAAATGCAATTAAAGTGAAATTCTTGTGATTTTATGTCAAAACTAATTCCCACTAAAACTTTTTCGGCACAACTTTGCCACCAAAACTCGTGAACTTACCTCCAATTCTAGGCCGACACCTATTGAGCACAAGCACATTATTTGAAAATTGCCCATTCAAACTAATATGTATCCTGACATCTGTCGCATATCATTCAAATATCATGATGAATTTAATGAACTTTTAAACAAGTATATTTTCAATGATAAATTAGAGCAATTGATTACTTGAATAATTTACTTAATTTGTGTAACAATTTAAGTAAACCTTAACATTGAAAACAGGAAATAAACAATTAATCAAAAATAGAATTAATTAAATGATTTAATAACTTAATTAGAGTAAAAACCGCTGATTAGAATATAAAATAAGCTTGCTAACATGCAATTAACGGATGAAAGCTTACCCATATGTAAGACATGGCAGAAACAATTGTCTTTAACACAATTTACTCAAACCGATGACACTTTAAATAACTTAATTAATTGCAAGCACTTGTGATTTGGGACAAACAAATTCACTGGCAGTGAGAGACAGACACACCATAGTTGGCCCCTAACTTAAACCTTATTCACTGGAGAGTATGGTTTGACAGCATTTTATTATTTCTCATAAATAACTCATTTTTACAAATAAATTACAAAATTTAAATCAAAGGAAAAATTATATAAATGAAAGCGAATGCGAATAAAAGACCGCTTCTGTTGAGAGATCCCGAAGTGTTTAAGGTTTGCTTCGGGACTTCCTTTACGCCCACCGACTGGTCATCGCTACGAATTTGAACTTTGCTTTCAGTCTTAGTGTTTGTTTCAATACCCGATTTTGGCGATTGAATGGCAGTAATCGGCTTTTCATGACTTTCAGTGATAGTGTGGTCCAAACAGAAGTGATTCGTTCTTTTCAATGAATCACATTTGAGGAAGTCTTTGACAGCCGAGAGATGACAACTCTGTTCCTCAGACTTCTCATTCATTTTGATGGAGCAAAAGGAGGATCCAGTAAACAGGTAGAGCTCAGAGACTTTATCTTTGGTTAAAGTAAGGGCTGCGGTCAGATTTGTGGGCACTTTAGTCACTCCATATTTGGTGAGTTCTTCTTTAATTGTGGTGATATCGGGGATGTCTTCCTTTGTGCCCGAATCGTATGTAAACGACAGGAGAGTGCCATCAGAGAAGACAAGTTTGGATTTTGATTCAATCGGATCGAAATACGCGAAACTAATAGTCTGTTTCATATATTTGAGTGCCTCCGGAAGATTCATTCCCATCTCTTTTTGCTCTCCTACATAGGGAAGGTATATGATAAACCCCCACTCCACTTGGTATTGGCCCAAGTTTTTGAAAGTATAGAATTTTTGGTTTTCGAAGTAAATACCGGAACCAATGAAGTCTGAAATTGACTCGTGGTATGTGATGGTGAGGGCCGCGTCAACTGGTCCTGACATATCTTTGAATATATTGCCAATGGAACAGGGACCCACCAATTCGTTCTGCTTCTGATCCATAAACCAGACATCTTTGCCATTGAATATAACGATCGATCCGTTGTGTAGTTCAGTGATGGCGTCGACAGCAATAGATTCACACAATTCATCACTTTTTGTCCGATTACTGGATATAATTACTAAGAGAAACACCGCTATAATTGTGGTCACATTGAATTTGGACCCACTATTGGCCTTCGATTCAGTTTTCTGTATATTCATTGTCCGAAACAGATCTCAAAATTGTCAAAAGATAATCAAAAAATAGAAAAATATTTTGAATTCTAATAGAAGTCTCGCGACTATTCATTATATGTCAGTCATATTCTCGAGACTTAACATTGAATTTGATTTTCAATAAACGATTCGTTTGTCAAAAGTTTTCAGAGTTTTCCAAAAATTATTTCCAATAATGGTTTGGAAATTTTTTTCAAAAATCTTTGCCTAGAGCCAAACACAAATCCTTAAGCCGTCCTTCAAAGCTCTTCCACAAACTCTTGTATTATCACCACTAATACCAACTTTTGTGCGTCGAATCACACTTTGAAATGA
>JAQIWF010000722.1:0-16074 GCA_034694965.1 Ceratozetes gracilis
GTTTTCGAAAAAATAGTTAATTGAACTCCTATTGTATAATTAAACTTTTCGGTTTGACCGTTACTTTGGGGATGATATGGAGTAGTTCTGTAATGTTTTATTCCCCAACTTTTATACCATTCTTTGATTAAATTACTGTTTAAATTCGAACCCTGATCTGTGAAAATGACGGATGGAGGGCCAAAGTTATAAATAAATTCGGACTCTAATTTTTCACAGATAGTTAAGTCATCAGTAACAGGAATAGGGATTGCTACACCCCATTTAGTTAATTGGTCGGTGACAGTTAAAACATATTTGTTCCCTTGACCTGAAGGTGGGATCGGGCCAATTAAATCCATGGAAACAACTGAAAATACCGATTCACCGGTTGGAATAGACCCTTGAAATCCGTGATTACGGGTTGTTCTCATTTTTCTTCGTTGACAGGCATCACAGGTCTGAACGTAATTTTGGATGTCAGTGAACATACCCTTCCAATAAAAATGACGGGATATGCGATAAGCAGTCTTCCTGATGCCAAAATGACCACTTGATGGTGAATCGTGAGCCTGTTTGAGAACATCTCTAACCAATGATTGAGGAATACAGATAACTTCTTGGGGTTCAGCGTTTGTTATCAGTTTTCGAAACAATAATTTGTCGCGATAAATATAAGTTTTTTCGATTTTAAATAATTCAGTGTCAGTGGTTGTCGTTGACTCAATTTTTCCAATAAGAGGTCCATAAAATGAGTCTTCTCTCTGAGCTTTAATTGTGTCGTCAATTGACCAGTTATCCCATATTTCAGGATTAATGTCAATTTCAGATCGAATAACATACAAACTATTGTTTTCGATACACTGGTCAATCTTAAATGGGTTTCTCGAAAAATAATCTGCGTCGTCGTGTTTTGTTCCACGATTGTAGACGATATCGAATTGAAAGTCCATCAGTTTTAAGGACCATCGGGCGAGACGGTTGTTGAGGTTCTTAGTCTTCATTAGGTAGCATAGGCCACAGTGATCAGTAATTATGGTAAATTTCTTACCGAACAAATACGGGCGAAACTTTTGCACAGCCAGAACCATGGCATAACACTCTTTTTCAGTCACTGAATAGTTTTGTTCACATTTGCTCAGTGATTTCGAAAGACAGGCTAAGAGTTGTGGTTTGCCGTCTTTGATTTGCACTAAGTGTGCACCAATTGCATAATGACTTGCATCAGTGCGTAGTTGGATTTCCGCATCTGGATCATAATGGGCTAACACCGGTGGTTTGGAGATAATGGTGACAATTCGTTGATAAGCTATTTCTTGTTCATTATCCCATTTGAATTCGACATTTTTCTTAAGGAGTCGGCGAAGGGGTTCTTCAATTGCCGAGAGATTCATCCAATGTGGGCGATAAAAACCAACAAAACCAAGAAATGACTTTATTTCACGAGCATTGGTTGGTTTTGGTTTCTCCAAGAATGCCGATATTCTCTCTTTATCGGGTGATATGCCTTCTGCTGTTATTATGTGACCCAAGTATTTCACTGAAGTGGCGGCGAAAGAACATTTCTTTGGTTTGAGTTTCAGTCCGTGTTTTTCCATTGATTTCAAAAGAATAATAAGTCGTCGGATTTGTTCATCGACTCCTTTTGAAAAGCAAATGAGATCATCCAAATAAATGAATGAAATTCTTCTATTTTCGCGATGAAAGATTCTGTCCATAGCTCTTACACAGGATGCAGGAGCACATTTTAAACCAAAGGGCATCACTTTAAACATGAATGACCCTAAATGGCAAACGAAGGTTGTTTTCTCCTGTGAATCTTTTGCGACCGGTATTTGCCAATAACAGGAGTCACAATCCATTACTGAAAACGTATCGCAATTTCGCAACATATGAAGCGGTTCATCCAGACGGGGAATTGGGTATTTGTCATCCTTTGTCACAGCATTTAATTTCCTGTAATCTATGCAACAGCGAATGCTTCCGTCTGATTTAGGAACGAGGGTGACAGGAGAGTTCCAACTGGAAACGCAGGGAACTATAACACCCTTTTCGAGCATTTCATTTACTGCTTCGGCAATTTGTTTTTTCTGCAATTCAGAAGTAGGGTATGGATTCTGATGTATTGGTGGACTATCAGTTATTATCCGGTGTTCCCAAATATTAATTCGGCCAATAGGATCTCCTTTAAAAGCGAATCGTTGGCGGAATCGACGAAACAGTTTATAAAATAAATACTTTTGTTTCGAAGTTATGGTTGGATTGACAGTAAACTTATCGTAGAATTCGGAATCGATTTCATTTTCAAAATATGAGTCGTCTTCAGACCGTTGTCTCTCATCTGCCGTTAATAGTGAATCATGAGCTCCTGGCTCTGAGTTTATTTCTTTCCATATTTTATCGTCATATGAAAACTTTGTAATGACGGTCTCGGATGCAGATGGAACCAATTCAATATTTTCAATCGAGTGTTTGGGTTGTGTTGGTATAAGAATAGGTTCGACTTTCAATTTTTTTGTATAGAAAACCGGTGTTTCTGAAGTGAGGGTTCTTCTAATTGGTGATTTATTACAGACAAATACATTCAATCTTCGTTTCTTGAGATCGATAAGTCCCTTCTCCACAAGCCATCCTTTGTCCTCACTGATATTTTTCGTGACATATGAATTGTTGTCTTTCACTTTCGAATAATAGGGAATACATTTGATTTCGTTAGGTTCGAAATCGTGATGACCAACTAATTTGGGAGTATAGGATTTTCGCTTATCTGGATCCCATTCGTCATAATATGGATTTTGAACAGTAATCTTTTTCAATGACGGGTTTTGTGATGAATCGGCTTCATTTTTGCAGACATTTGTAGCCTTCTTTGTAGCCATTATTTCGATAACTTTTTTCGAATTATTATTATTCATTTTTGATACCATATCCTTTATTGTCTTAATATCGGTTGACATTTCCTTTATTGTTAAATTAGAAGTACTTTGACTTTTAGTTGAATTTGCTTTTCCTGATTTACTGAAATGTTTTTCCAACTCATCAGTGAAAAGTACTGCTTTTTCTTCAGAAATAATATTAATTTTATTGGGAATCATGAATTCCTGTCCAATTATCACCAGTGGTTTGACATTTGGAAGAATAGTGGCTTTAAAAGGGAATTTTCGTCCTTTTATTGTAATAATCAAGTCGTCAGTCCATATTTTTGGGGTGACGTTATCACTTTTGATTCCAAATAATGGAGGGGCAATCCAAGGTCTTGCCTCTATTCCGAGACTATGAGCATAGCTCTCATCAATTACAGATATAGTACATCCAGTGTCAAACATTGCCTGAGTTGAGGACTTATCATTGATGATGACCTTTAACATTGGTGAGGTATAGTCTTCCAAATCGACAATATTAGAGGATTCTGACACCACCTTTTTCATCCGAAATTTGTATTTCTTTATTTTCGATTTATTGGTTTGAGAACTGCATTGATGTGAACTAAACATTGATAACTTTGTAGGAGTTGTGGTTTCTTCTTCAGATCCTAATTCTGATTCACTTTCAGATTGAGATTCCGTTACGTCCGAATCATCCGATGTTTTCTGGTCAAAGGAATCATTCAATCTCTCCCATTCCTCAACGTATTCTTTATCCGGATTTTTGACTGATACAGCTGCTAAATTTGGTTTAACAGCTTTTGGAATCTTTGATAATTTAGTTTTAATTTTATCCCAATCTCTAGTTTTAGGACATCGGTTATAATTATGACCAGTTTTATCACAGTTAAAACATGTTATCTCCCATTTGAGACCCATTGGTCTTTCAGTAATCTTAGTCTTATCAGTTTTAACAGTTTTATTACTTTGATTTTTAATTATGGGTTTCGTTTCAATAGTTTTAGATTTTTGCTCATCTGAGTCTTTCTTCTCAGTTCGATCCCATGATTTTGTTTCACGGGTTTTATACCGTCGATTTGTTCGTTCTGTTTGTTCCATTACCGAATCCCATGCTTTTAAAATTTCAATCATTTCAGACATTGTTTTGATTTTAAGGATTTGAATCTTCACATTGGGGTTTGGTATTCCTTGTTTAACAAATTCTAAAATCTCTTCATCAGGCATTGTAGGCCTTGCGATTTTGGCTTTTAATGTCAAATTCATCAGAAATCCACAATAGCTTTCATCGGGGCGTTTCTTCATTTCGTGTAGTTTATACGCCAAAGTTCGGCGGTGTTCATCCGATATGAAGGATTTGATGAACTCGTCTTTAAACTCAGTATATGAGGGTAAAGTTGAATCATATTAAGTGTTCCCAATGGATTCTTGTCCTCAACAAATGTGAAAATATACCAGTCGTGGGCTTTTATTTTCATTCGATGTTTTGCTTGGCTGACACGTTGGTCTTCATCCCAGCCATTATTGTCCGCAATTGAATTAAAATTGCACAGCCATTCGACAGCTTCTGATGTCTTGCCATGGAAATCTGTTGGATTGACTTTACAGATTCCTCCTCTATTATTTCTGTTTTGAGAGGAATCAGTGTTTGATTTTTCGGTTTTATCTGTTAAAAATACACCAGCCAATTGAGTCACTGTATCGACCATAACTCTCATTGGATCGGTTAAACCTGGGTTTATTGGACCCATTTGATTTTGAGGAGAGTTTGTCTCTATTAAACGCTGTTCATGGGTTGTTATGATCTCTGGCTCTTGGGCTGTATTTCGAAAATTTATTGACTTCGATTCCGTTGTTTTCTGAGTCTGCAGATGACAATAAGCGATAGAAAAGATCCGTTCAAAATACAGTCCATCCAATTTAAGAACTTCTTCTTCTGTTATACCAAAGAATAAGGCATATCGAGATGTGTTCTTTTTGATCTCTTCAAGGACTTCTCTGTCTTTGATATCTATTATTGGAGTTTCCTTAATCTCGTTATTATGAGATTGATCTCCTTTGTTTAAGGACTGTCGGTCATCGTTTGAGAGTCCTTACTCATCTATAATTTCCGATTTGTTCGATCGATCTATCCATCGGTTTGAGTTTACTGGGGTGGAAACATAAAATTGTTTTACAGAAGTTTGGTTTGATGGCCAATTGTCTCTGGTCTTTGGATTAACTGTCGGTTTGTTATTTGAATCAATGTTTTTGAGATTCTCATGCCTTTCAGTTGAAAGTCTGGCAATTATTTGGTCCGATTCATTTATCTTTTGTTTCATCTCATCGATGGTTACTGTCATTTCAGCCATATCGGACTCAGCCTGTTGGATGATATCCTTCTGTTCCTCATTTATGGCAAGAAATTTCTTTGCATTTTTGTTATATTTCTTAATTTCCACATCTTTATTAATGATCTCTTGTTTGGCGTTCAAAAGATCTTCTTTCAATTCGATAGATTGAGTTATCAGATGTGAATTATCGGTGATTAACCTTTGATTTTCGGGAATAACATTTTCTTGCATTTCGAAGAATTTGTGTCGGATCTCTTCAATATTGCCTAACTGGGCCAACCGCTGTTCGACCATTTCTCTGAACGTAGAATTTCTTCGTTCGGATAACACGACATCTCTTTTGATAATAATTATATCTCCCATAATTGTAGATACCTTTGAATCGAGATCATCGATATTAGAAAGTATGGATTTGTTGTTATCCTTCAATTCTTTGATATCTTTGACTATTATTTGATGATCAGGAGTCAAACCTGTATTCTGGTTATTACGAAGTATTTCTTCAATTATTTGGTCTTTTCTTTCATTCAATTGTTGAATCCACTGACTAATTTTATCGGTTGTAGACTTCTTTTTGAGATCAATTGTGAAAACTACGTCTTCGAGATCAGCAGATTTCATTTGTTGAATCGCAGTATCAAAACGTTGAATCTGTTGTTCTAACCATTGCATAAGTTCTGTGATTGCATTTTCGAAATCTTCTGTAGATTGAGAATCAAGTGTTGGAATCACAAGTTGTTCTTCCAGTTGATCCAATTTATCAGTTATTGAACCAGAGTTTGAACTCTTGTTTGGTGACAATCCGATGGTTTGAGGTTCATCAGTATTTGATTCTTGAGGGGATGAATCCTCTATTTGTAATTGGTTTGTATTAACTACTGTTCCGGTATCACTGTTATTGTCACTCATTTCATTATTTTTGGTGTCTGTTATGTTATTAGAGTCACTGATATTTATTACACTGTTGTCACTTGTGTTGTGAGTAATGTTCTCTCCCCCCTCTTCAAACGGAAGTTCAACTTCCTGTGAAGAAGTTTGCGCTGTTGGAGAATCAGAAGGATTCATACTTTGTGTTCGGAATACGGGGAGATTACGATAACGATGTGGCACAGGGCCTCTATGTTCAGGGAATAGATAACTAGGTACGAAAGTACCAGAACACGAGTTATCCTCCCAACTGAAAGTTATCGGTTTTCGACCAATTTTGAACAAAATCCAAAGGAGTAGACTAATAGAATGTCCGTTAAACGTAGAATATAGGTGGTTTTTCCCAGAAGTCCGTTATATCATGCAATAGATTTGTTTCCAAAAGTTCCGGTAATCACAGTTTGAGAGTTATACGGTTTTTTATCATAACACACAAATTATAACACACAATAACAAGACTTCAAACTTCAATAAAAGGATTATCTCATAGGCTTTACAATCATAAAAATATAATTAATACTATTTAAAATGAAATACGCAATGAGGTCGCAGTTTAGAGAAATTGTCTGTTAAGGGTGTTTATAACATTGGATAATAACTATTATCTGCAATTTAATGGTGTTTGATCTTCTATTTGGCGGTTAAGAGCGCATTCATTAACCAAATTGCCTTTAAGGTCTTATTCCAAATAGGGTTTAAATTCAGTTCAATTTGCGGCGAAAACAAGGTATGCAGTGGACTGGCAGTAAGGAGCGCATTCACTTACATTATCTGCGTCGGTTGACGACTTATACCAATCGATGCGATGACCAAAGTTCAACACCAGGGAAAGGTCCAAATGGACACACGCACCTCCACCATATGAAGCGCCGAGGACGGGTAGCTCAGGTCTGGGGTGTTGAGCGGGTCTTTATTTGGGCACTTCAAGAGTTGAGTCACACAAATTGGCTGTCGAGTGAGGTCCTCCTCTCGAGACTTATTGCCCCAAAGATTCAAATTAATGGTTTCCCTGAAGAGCACAACTAAGAGGTCACCGAAGAGTTAATTAAAAACACTTAATTGAAATAAAAATGAACTTTAATTCAAATTAAAGGCAATTTAATAATCACTTAAAGTATTTAAAAAATGAGAGACATGTGCTCGACATTAGTGCCAGAAGTGAACTGCCGAAATACGCCCTAAAGGTTAGCACATAAATTATGTTTTTATTTATGAGTAGAGGACCGGGTGAGGGATGAGCAAACCAGTCGTTTCATACCCCCCTGGTCAGCTAGAAGTTTATCTTCTTAAGCGATAGTCTGTATTTTAAACTTTTGTAATTTTTGTTTTACGGAAATATTCGGTAATTTGGAAATATAGGGATGTCGAACACATTCTCATACATATATGATTACAAAATAAACATTTAAAAAAAATATTTGTCAAACAATGACAATAGAATACAAAAAAAATTGTTTTACAAAATATTCGTAATGTCAAAACTATTGTTTTGAGAATAAAGGGAAAAAAATTAAATGTCATTTTGATTACAATTTTAAATATGTCTATAATATTATAATACAATAATTCTGTAATTTAGAAATTCAAGTAATTTTTATCCATTGAATTAGATTTATGGGATAAATCTTTATATAAAGAAACAATTTATATGTTATTCATTATTTGGTCAGAGATTATATTCAAAACACGGATTGTTAACCTTTATCTGTGAAACTGCAGTTTCTCTGACCTTTTGATAACAATTATTACAAAAATTTATGTTTTGAGGGTTTGATATCTCTTGATCACTAATTGGAGGTTCAGTGGAAAGCCTAAAGTTTTGTCTATTAAAATATAACTTCAAATTAACGGCATTTATTACTCGACTTTTACTAGTATTTGGATTTATCGGTTTAAGTCGGAAAGTATTATCACTTAACTTCTCTTCGACTAAATAGGGGCCAGACCAGCGGTTTTCTAGTTTTCCACTTTTTTTTGTTTTTAAGGCGGGTTCTAACACTAATACCTGATCACCGGTTTTAATTGAACAAAAATTTCGGTTTCGATTAACAATGTTTTGATTATGGGTCTGACTTATTTTGATATTCTCTTTCACTAAATCCCTTTTAACTTTGATATCCGGTTCACCGGGAATATAGGGTTGATCCGGTAAACCGAGTTTACGGGCGAATACATTTGGTGGTTGTTTTCCAAATACGAGTTCATAAGGTGTGTGTTTTGTGGTTTCATTAAAGGAAGTATTATAGGCTAACACTATAGCTTTTAGGAAGTGATCCCATTTTTCTTTTTCGACAGTTTTTGAAAAAATTGTTAATTGTATTCCTATAGTATAGTTAAATTTTTCAGTTTGACCGTTACTCTGCGGATGATAGGGTGTTGTTCTGTAGTGTTTTATTCCCCAACTTTTATACCATTCTTTGATCAGATTGCCATTTAAATTTGCCCCCTGATCTGTGAAAATAACGGATGGAGGGCCAAAATTATATATAAACTCTGACTCTAACTTTTCACAAATTGTTAATTCGTCGGTTACTGGAATAGGGATTGCTACGCCCCATTTAGTCAACTGATCGGTAACAGTTAAAACATAATTGTTTCCTTGTTCTGAACGGAATATTGGACCTATTAAGTCCATTGAAACAACTGAAAATACCGATTCTCCGGTTGGAATGGATCCCTGTAATCCGTGATTACGAGTTGTTCGCATTTTCCTTCGTTGACAGGCGTCGCAGGTTTTCACATAATTTTGGATATCAGTGAACATACCCTTCCAATAGAAATTACGGGAAATACGATAAGCAGTTTTTCTGACACCAAAATGACCACTTGAAGGTGAGTCATGAGCCTGTTTGAGAACATCTCTAACCAGTAATTGCGGAATACAGATGACTTCTTGAGGTGAAGCATTGGTTATCAGTTTTCGGAATAATAGATTATTTCGGTAGGAATAAGTCTTTTCAATTTTTAATAATTCGGAGTCACTTGTTGAAGGAGACTCAAACTTTTCGATTAGCAGACCATAGAAAGAGTCTTCTTTTTGGGCTTTTATTGTGTCATCGATAGACCAATTATCCCATATTTCAGGATTAATGTCAATTTCAGATCTGATGACATACAAACTATTGTTTTCAATATTATGATTGTCTTTGAAAGGATTTCGAGATAAATAATCCGCGTCGTCGTGCTTTGTTCCGCGATTGTAGACAATATCGAATTGAAAATCCATAAGTTTGAGAGACCATCTGGCAAGACGGTTATTGAGATTCTTTGTCTTCATTAGGTAGCAAAGGCCACAATGGTCTGTAATTATGGTGAATCTCTTACCGAACAAATATGGGCGAAATTTTTGCACAGCCAAAACTATGGCATAACATTCTTTTTCTGTCACAGAATAGTTTTGCTCACATTTAGTCAATGATTTAGCAAAACAGGCCAACAGATGTGGTTTGCCATCTTTGATTTGCACTAGATGTGCGCCAATTGCATAATTACTTGCATCAGTTCGCAAATGAATCTCTGCATCTGGGTCATAATGGGCTAACACCGGTGGATTGGAAATAATGGTAATTATTTGTTGATAAGCCAGTTCTTGTTCACAATTCCATTTGAATTCCACATTCTTTTTGAGAAGTCGACGGAGTGGTTCTTCAATAGCCGATAATCTCATCCAATGGGGTCGATAAAATCCCACAAAACCAAGAAATGATTTTATTTCTCGAGCATTGGTTGGTTTTGGTTTTTTCAAAAACGCGGATATTCTTTCCTTATCCGGTGATATGCCTTCCGCTGTAATTGTGTGACCCAAATATTTCACTGATGTCGCGGCAAATGAACACTTCTTTGGTTTGAGTTTTAACCCATGTTTTTCCATTGATTTCAGAATAATGATAAGTCGTCGGATCTGTTCATCGACTCCTTTTGAAAAGCAAATGAGGTCATCCATATAAATGAATGAAATTCTTCTGTTCTCGCGATGAAAAATTCTGTCCATAGCTCTCACACAGGACGCCGGAGCACATTTTAAACCAAAGGGCATCACTTTAAACATAAATGACCCTAAATGACAAACAAAAGTTGTCTTTTCCTGTGAGTCTTTCGCGACCGGTATTTGCCAATAACAGGAGTCGCAATCCATTACTGAGAAAGTATCGCAATTTCGTAACATATGGAGCGGTTCGTCCAGACGGGGAATAGGATATTTGTCATCCTTTGTCACAGCATTTAATTTCCTGTAATCTATACAACATCGGATGCTACCGTCTGATTTAGGAACAAGGGTTACTGGGGAGTTCCAACTGGAAACACAGGGAACTATGACGCCCTTTTCGAGCATTTCATTCACTGCTTCGGCAATTTGTTTTTTCTGTAATTCCGAAGTAGGGTATGGATTCTGGTGTATTGGTGGACTGTCTGTAATTATCCGATGTTCCCAAATATTGATTCGGCCGATAGAATCTCCTTTAAATGCGAAACGTTGGCGAAATCGACAAAACAATTTAGAAAATAAATACTTTTGTTTTGCAGTTATTGAAGGATTGACATTAAATTTGTCAAAAAACTCTGAATCGATTTCATTTTCAAAATAAGGATCGTCTTCAGAACGTTGCCTCTCGTCATCCGTTAAAAGCGAATCACAGGCTTTTGGTTCTGAGTTAAGTTCTTTCCAAATTTTCTCATCATAAGAGAATTTGGCAGTGACGGTTTCCAAATTGGATTGATTTAAAGTTGTTTCGATTTTATTATCTGTTAGTTTGGCTTCAATAGCAATAGGTTCAACATTTAGTTTTCTTGCGTAGAAAACCGGTGTTTCCGAAGTGAGGGTTCGTCTTACTGGTGACCGATTATAGACAAACACATTCAATCTCCGTTTCTTGAAGTCAATTACTCCTTTTTCTACGAGCCATCCCTTATCCTCACTTAAGTTTTTAGTGACATATGAATTATTATCTTTGATTTTAGAATAATAAGGAATACTTTTGATTTCGTTAGGTTCGAAATCATGGTGACCAACCAACTTTGGAGTATAAGACTTTCGCTTATCTGGATCCCATTCGTCATAATATGGGTTCTCGACTGTGATCTTTTTTAAAGACAATTGTTGTGATGAATCTAATGTTTTTGTTGACACTTGTGTAGATTTCTTCAGATTCTTTGTCTCATTTATGGTCTCCAAATTAGTTTTACTAAATTTTGACATCATATCCATCATTGTCTTAACATCGGTTGACATTTCCTTAATAATTAAGTCTGAAGTACTTTGACTTTTAGATGAATTTGTTTTTCTCGATTTACTGAAACGTTTTTCCAACTCATCAGTAAAAAGTACTGCTTTTTCTTCAGAAATAATATTAATTTTGTTGGGAATCATAAATTCCTGTCCAATTATTACCGATGGTTTTACATTTGGAAGAATAGTGGCTTTAAAGGGGAATTTTCGACCTTTTATTGTAATAATCAAGTCATCCGTCCATATCTTTGGAGTGACGTTATCACTTTTTATTCCGTATAATGGAGGGGCAATCCAAGTTCTCGCCTCTATTCCGAGACTATGAGCATAGCTTTCATCAATTACTGATATAGTGCACCCGGTGTCAAACATTGCTTGAATTGTTGGCTTATCATTAATGTTGACCTTTAACATTGGCGAGGTATAATCCTCCAGATCAACAATATTAGAAGATTGTGACACCACTTTTTTCATCGGAAATTTGTATTTTTTTGTTTTGGATTTATGGGTTTGTGAACTGCATTGGTGGGAACTGAACATTGATAACTTTGTAGGAGTTGTATTTTCCTCTTCAGATCCTTCTTCTGATTCACTTTCAGATTGAGATTCCGTTGTATCCGATTCATCCGATGTTTTCTGATCAAGAGAATCATTCAATCTCTCCCATTCCTCTACATATTCTTTATTCACGTTTTTAACGGATACAGCCGCTAAATTTGGTTTAAGAGTTTTTGGGATATTTGATAATTTAGTTTTAATTTTATCCCAATCTCTTGTTTTAGGACATCGGTTATAACTATGACCAGTTTTATCACAATTAAAACACATTATTTCCCATTTGAGACCCATCGGTCTTTCAGTGACCTTATGTTTTTCCGATTTAATGTCTTTCGGACTTTGATTTTCATTTTTGGGTTTGGTTTCAATCGTTTTAGATTTTTGTTCATATGAGGTTTTCTTTTCATTTCGATCCCATGATTTCGATTCACGGGTTTTATTTCGTGGATTTGCTCTTTCTGATTGTTCTGTTACCATATCCCATGATTTTAAAATTTCAATCATTTCAGACATTGTTTTGATTTTAAGGATTTGAATCTTCACATTTGGGTTGTATATTCCTTGTTTAACAAATTCTAAAATCTCTTCATCAGGCATTGTGGGTTTTGCAATTTTGGCCTTTAATGTCAAATTCATCAGAAATCCACAATAGCTTTCATCGGAGCGCTTCTTCATTTCATGAAGTTTATATGCCAAAGTTCGGCGGTGTTCATCCGATATAAAAGATTTAATGAATTCATCTTTAAATTCAGAATATGAGGGTAAAGTTGTATTATTGTCAAGTGTTCCCAATGGGTTCTTGTCCTCAACAAATGTGAAAATATACCAGTCATGAGCTTTTCCTTTCATTCGATGTTTTGCTTGACCAACTCGTTGGTCTTCGTCCCAATTATTATTATCTGCAATTGAATTAAAATTGCAAAGCCATTCGACAGCTTCTGATGTCTTGCCGTGGAAATCTGTTGGATTGACTTTACAGATCCCTCCTCTATTATTTCTGTTTTGATTAGTGTTAGATCTTTCAGCCCTTTCAGTCATCAGAACTTCAAGTAATTGAGTTGCAGTACTGGCGGTAATATTCATATTAGTAGACGGATCTGCATCTATAGGTCCACTCGGTATTTGCGATGTATAAGTAGTCTCCAATAAATTGGGATTACGGGTTGTCATGTTTTGTGATTTTTTATTATTTCGAGTAATAATTTCTTTAATCTTTTGGGTCCTGAGATGACATTTAGCGTTAGTAAAGATCTCATCAAAAATAGGTCCATCCAATTTAAGAACCTCTTCTTCTGATATTCCGAAGAAAATTGAATATCGATGAGTATTCGTTTTAATTTCTTTAGTGATTTCATTGTCTTTTATATCAATAGTCGAAAGATCAATTTCCCTTTCATTAGAGAATTGTCGGACATTGTCGACATCTGTTATATCTTCAATAATGGGGTCTTTTCTATTATTTACTAATCGTTGGTTTTGATTTGTATAAGAGTGAAAGTCATCCAACGTTTTAGTTTCATTAGAATTAAAATCCCGTTGATTTGATTTCACAGGTGTTGAAACATAAACTTGTTTTACAAGTGTTGGATTCGACGGATTGTTGTCTCTGATTTTCGGGCGAACAGATCTTGTATTATCTGATTGGAGTGTTTTGGAACATTCTTCCCTTTCGGTCAATAGTCTGCTAATTATTTGGTCGGATTCTTCTATTTTTTGTTTCATTTCTTCAATAGTAACCGTCATTTCGGCAATATCGGACTCAGCCTGTTGGATAATATCCTTTTGTTCTTGATTTATAGAACAGAATTTCTTTGCATTTTTATTATATTTCCGAATCTCTTCATCTTTATTGAGGATCTCGTGTTTAGCGTTTAAAAGTTCTTCTTTCAATTCGAGCGATTGAGTCTTCAGATGTGAATTATCGGTAATTAATCGTTGATTTTCAGGAATTACGATTTCTTGCATATCGGAGAATTTGTGTCGAATTTCTTCAATATCGCCTAATTGGGCCAACCGTTGTTCAACCTTTTCTCTGAACGTGACATTTCTTCGTTCAGATAACTGGACGTCTTTTCTGACAATATTGATATCTCCTATAAGGGTAGATACCTTTGAATCGAGATCATCGATGTTTGAAAGTATTGTTCGGTTGTTATCTTTCAATTCTTTGATATCATTGATTATTACTCGAAGTTCAGGAGTCAAATCTATGTTTTGATTATTACGAAATGTTTCTTCAATAATTAGTTCTTTTCTTTCATTCAATTGTTGAATCCATTGACTGATTTTATCAGAAGTTGACTTCTTTTTTAAATCAAGAGTGTAGACCATGTCTTCCAAACCAGCCGTTTTCATGGATTCAATAACGTTATCAAAATTTTGGATCTGTTGTTCCAACCATTGTGTGAGTTCTGTAATTGTAGTTTCGACCTCTTCTGTGGATTGAGATTCAAGTGTTGGGATTACCAGTTGTTCTTCCAATTGATCCAATTTATCCGTTATTGAACCAGAGTTTGAATTCTTATTTGGTGACGTTCCGGTGGCTTGAGGTTCGTCCATATTTGATTCTTGAGGGGATGACTCCTCTGTTTGCAGTTGGTTTGCATTAACCACTGTTCCGGTGTCACTTGTATTGTCACTCATTTCGTTGTTTTCTGTGTCAGTAGTATTATTAGAGTCACTAATATTGATAACACTGTCGACACTTATATTGTGAGTGATGTTCTCTCCCCCCTCTTCAAACAGAAGAACATCTTCCTGTGAAGAAGTTTGTGATGTTTGAGAATCTGAAGGATTCATAATTTGTAGTCGATTTACGGGAAGATCACGGTATCGACGTGGCACAGGGCCTCTATTTTCTGGGAATAGATAACTAGGAACGAAAGTTCCAGAACACGAGTTATCTTCCCAACTAAAAATAATTTGTTTGCGACCAATTTTGACAAATTTCCAAAGGGATAATCAATAAGAAAGTCCGGTAGACAAGAAATAATAGGTAAATTCTTCTAGAAATCCGTTAAATATGAGCAATAGGTTTGTTTCCAAATGTCCGGTAATTTGAGTTTAAGAGTACACAAGAGTTTTTTAACGGAACACACAAATATTATCACATAAAACACGACTTCAAACTTCAATAAAAAGGTTATTTCGCAAGCCTTATGTTCAATTAAATGTAATGAAAACTATTTAATATAGAACTGCTTATTGAGATTACAATTTTAAAGAAATTGTCTGTAAATAGTGATTAATATCATCGACTACGGCTAACCGTTATTTGCGACTTAATGGTGTCCGAAAAATCCGGAACTGGCGGCTAGGAGCGCAATCACTAACCTTTGTGCGATTTACGTCTTAACCAGAACGGAATGGTTTGTCACTTCTTCGCCCGATGGTGAGGAACGCACGCATACCACCAATTACTGCGATTAACGACTTACGACGAACTTCAATGTCCAAACTTTGAATAACACAGGGAAAAGTCCAAATGACACACGCACCTTCACCATATGAAGCGCCGAGGACGCGTAGCTCAGATCTGGGGGTTAGAGCGGGCCTTGATTTGGGCACTTCAGTTGAGTTGACCACTGGATTGTCGAACAGGACTCGACTCCTGAGACAATGACTTGTTCCCAAGACTTCACTTTATGGGATCCTCCGGGATATCAAAGTCAGTGTCACAAAGAGTTTAATCACAAACACTTTAATTGAATATAAATGTACTTTAATTGAAGTAATTGTTTGGCAGACAATTAATTAAACACTATTTAATTATCACTTAAAGTATAAACAATTTTGAGACATGTGCTCGACTTAAGAGCCAGCAGTGAACTGAAGGGAAATATGCCCTAAACGGGACTTTAATCAATTACGTCTTTAAAGAGACCTGAAATGTTGGCGCCAAACAAAAGTCTACGTTTCATATCCCCTCGATCAGCTTGAAGTTTACCTTCAAAGCGATAGATTGTTCTTTTAATTTTTGAAACTGTACTGCAATTTGGAAATAAAGGGTGAATCTTATTATATTGGCAAAAAGTGTGTGAAAGTAATTATCTTTTCTGTTATTGGTTGAATCACTTATTGGTTTAAAGTTAGAGAGCGAAATTCAACACAAAGACAGTGACAGCAAAGGTTGATGAGTAGTGTTGAAGCCTTTGATGTTAAATATTGT
>JAQIWF010000723.1:0-16073 GCA_034694965.1 Ceratozetes gracilis
TCTCTCTCTTTCTCTCTCTTTCTCTCTCTTTCTCTCTCTTTCTCTCTCTCTCTCCCTCCTCTCCTCTTTTTCTCTCCCCTTTTTTTTACTTCAAAGCACAGTAGCCTATATTCAATCAAATATCTTTAAATTTAATAATTGGATTTGACTTTGAATTGCATTGAATTGCAAGATATTTAATCAAATACTCGATTGAAATTCAATGAAAGGCATCAATCTGTCAGTAAAGGGATTAATATTTGAGAGTCCGGTTTACTCTTTTACAGCAAATCAATTGAATAATATTTTTAAGAAATGCTAATTCGATATTTGCACAAATAATAGGCGGCACAGGTGGATAATCCATTGAGACAAACATTGGCCAGAGTTGATGTGTTTGTAATGGATGTGGTGAGTGATTGCTTTCTTATTAATCGGTTATAAACTGGTGTTAATTGAATGAAGTAATTAATTAATCAAATAATTGACAGAACGATAATTCCCCGGAATTCGAGTACGACATGTATAACATAACAGTGATGGAGAACCTACCGCTCGGTTTCACTGTTCTCCAGGTGTTTGCTGTAGACCAGGACAAAGGAGAGAACGCACACTTCAAGTATGTTCTGGACGACCACTCGGGTGCTTTCAAGATAGATGAGAACACCGGATGGATAAGTGTAAAGGACCCGACACGTCTCGACAGAGAAAACAATGATAAGATTCAGATGAAAGTGTCGGCCATTGAACGCAAACCTAATATAAATCCCGAGACAACAAAACCAAAGTTTACGACAATAGAGTTGAATCTATTGGACGCCAACGACAATAACCCGCAGTTCTTCCCAACAAACTTATATACGTTCACAGTGTTAGAGACGGCTCCGGCCAACGCTCTCGTGGGCAGTGTTTATGCCAATGACAAAGACCTTAATGAAAACGGAAGAGTTACTTATTTTAAACAAAACGATACTATTAGTCAAAGTGTGCCATTTGAGGTCTTCCCTCACAACGGATCCATATTTGTGACCGACTCGTTCGCTCATATGCACAACAAACCGGATCAGTACACCTTCTTTGTCGTCGCCTCTGATTCGGCTAAGATTAGATTCGAGCGAAGAACGGGTGTCGCCATCATTAGGATTAATGTGACGGATATTAATAATAGTATCCCGGAGTTCGTTGGGGCCCCGTTTGAGGCCTATGTCGGCGAATCACTTCCAGAAGGGGCTTATGTCACACAAATTACTGCCAGAGATGCCGATACCGTCGACACTCATCTCGAATATTCTATTGTCGCCGGAAATGACGACAAGTTATTCATAATTGACTCAAGAAGTGGTCGTATATTCACAGCAGCCGTTCTCGACTACGAACGCAAACAAAGTTATGATTTACTCGTTCAGGTGTCCGACGGCATCAACACTGCGGTCGCTCCCCTTTTAGTCAATTTGGTGGACATCAATGATAACGCACCACATTTTACACACAGTTCTTATAACTTTTCGGTTAGTTTTTACATTCCTTACCGTTTGAATGTTATTTAATTAAATTATTTCCCAAAAGTGTGTCGAAGAGATGGGGGAAAACGTAACAATTGGTTCAGTACTTGCTTTGGATCGGGACTCAGGAAAGAATTCAGTGATTCGCTACACTTTAGTCGGCGATCACGCGAGCGATGCCTTCTATGTTGAGCCGTTGACCGGCAATATAAGGACACGACTACGTCTCGATCGTGAATCTGAATCGAGAATTGAGTTCACAATTATTGCTTACGACAGCGGTATTCCACAGTTGAGTGGAACCGCTAATGTTGTGGTCGCTATTGAAGATATCAACGACAACGCGCCCTTCTTTGAACAAAACCAATATACCATCGAAGTGTCTGAAGAAGTGGATCCTCCCATTGATATATTCCAAGTTAAAGCCAGTGATCGCGACACTAATGACAACTCAGTCATCAAATACTTGATATTAGCCGGAAATGAAGACAACGCTTTCAACATAAACCCAGAATCAGGTCTTTTGTCGACCGCAGAAAAGTTGAATTTCGAGCGGAAATCTGAATACAAGCTTTTCGTTGCGGCCAGAAATTTAAGGCCTTTCCAGGGACCCAATGCCGCCAATATTATCAACCCTTCAGTTGAAGTAATCATTAAAATCAAAGATATAAACGACGAGTTGGTTGTCTTCGATCAACAGTCATATCATTTCCGTATTTTCGAAAGTATGCCTCGAAATCAAGTGGTGGGTGCTGTGAATGCAACTAATCCAGGTAGACTTCCCAACGAACAGGACATTATTTATTGGATTGGAGAAGAGAATAGAAAAATGAAGGGAAAGTTTGCTATCAATACAAAGACAGGAGAATTCACTTTAATGGAGAACATCGACAGAGATATGCCCTCCAATGAACAGTCATTCAAATTAAGAGTCTACGCTCGGGATAGGCTCTCTATCAACTCATTCAACACAAGTGTTCCGGTGATCGTGGATGTGATAGATGTGGTCAGTACTCAATTACATTACCTGACATTAAGCTATTATATCCACAACTCTTTAATATATATATAATTAAGATTTTATTATTGCAATTAAATGCAGAGAATATTTGTCTTATTATTTCCTAAACTATTCTCTGCATAGAAATTATTGCAATTTAATGATTGAATTGAAATAATAGTATGACTTCTTATCCCTTAAATACCTATTTATTAGTTACCTATTATTCATCGATGAGTTCACACGCATTCATGTCTTCAGTTTCTTTTAATTGAGATATTTTTCTATTTGTTAATTACAGAACGACAATTCGCCTGCTTTTAATGAGGACAGGTATCCAATCATTAATTATTGGTGACCTCTATTCCAATACTTTACAATTTACTCCATTTTTTAGATATGTATTAGAATTACCTGAAAGCATACCCCCGGGAACTACTTTCCCATCTTTTTATCGGGTCAACGATCTGGACTCTGGCGCTAATGGAAGGATTGTTGGCTATTATTTGAATACCACCCAAGAAGAGGCTCAAATATTTGCAATCAATAACATAACGGGAGTCATAACATTGATTTCTGCACTCGATTTTGAAACCAAAGACAAACACGAATTCGGTATAATAGCAGTGGATGGCGGCACTCCACCCAACATTGGAACGGCTACTGTTGTGGTCAATGTGGCCAATATTAACGAGTTTTCACCCAAATTTGTTGGACTTCCCTATGATTTCTTAGTTCAAGAAAAAGCATTTGAAGGAACGTCTGTCGGACAGATCAGAGCTGTTGATGACGACGGAAACACTATTAAGTACACCATTTCTGATGGCGATACTGACCTGTTCCACATTGAGGAGGACACGGGTCGCATATTCGTCCGAAAGCCTCTTATATCGCGAACTCAATATACATTTATAGCCCGGGCTACTGATGATGGCGTTCCACAAAATTTTAGTTTAGGAGTACAAGTAATCGTTAAGGTTCGGGAGAGCAATGATTACCCACCAGTGTTCACATCAAGTAACTACCATGGTATAGTTGTCGAAAAGAAAGATTCAGACAAAGTGGTGGTCAAAGTGGAAGCGGTTGATAAGGATTTACAGAACAATACCGTCACTTATTCTCTTGTCGGCGGAAACGAAGACAACATATTCTCGATTGACATCCGGAGCGGAGAAATTAGGATAAATAGTGGAATGGGACCCAAAATTGATTACGATGTTAAGAAACAGTATGCTCTCTTAGTTCAGGCCATGGACTCTCACCGGACATCCCTTTATGGACTCGCAATGGTTGTGGTGGATGTTCAGGATACAAGTTAGTAGTTCTTTCATTGATAAGTTTACTGTGTGCTAACCTACCTTTACTATCTGTCAAGATGACCATCCTCCTGTATTCAGTAAATCTGCTTATTCTGCAACACTTCAGGAGAACCTACCGTTCGGTCACTGCTTTTTGACAGTTGAGGCCAAATCTCGAGATTCCGTCGATAGCGTCAGTTATTTATTGTCTAACAGTAAAGACCATAACGTCTTTGCCGTTAATAAACTGAGTGGAGAAATATGTACTAAGAAGTTGTTGGACAGGGAGTCCAAAAGCAAATATGAATTCGCAGTGTTAGCCACCGATGGAAAGTATGAGGCAATAGTTCCCGTCTCAGTCGAAATTATTGACGAGAACGATAACCCACCTCGTTTTGAACAGGAAAGATATCTCATTTCCATACCCTATGACTCAATACCTGGTGAGACAATATATTCATTATTTTATATACAAAATAAATAATTGGTTTACTTTTAATAAAAGGACGGACTGTAATACAAGTGCAGGCATCAGATCCTGACAGTGCCAACAATGGGGACATCACATACTGGATAAAGAATACTCATGGCATGTTTGAAATCGATGCCAAAACAGGGTTAGTCAGACTTGTGGCCAATTTGCCCGCAGACAGACAGAACGCAACTTTTGAAATGGAGGTATTTGCACAGGACCATGGGGTTACCCCTAACATAGGCAAAGCTATTCTAGTCGTTCGCGCGTCGAACACCCAAAACCATCCGCCAAAGTTTGATAAGTTTTCATATTTCGTAAACGTTGACGAAAATGTTACGGGAATTCACTTACTCCAAGTACTGGCATTAGATCCCGACCCGGGTGTAGCCGGAAAAGTAATCTATAGAATTGTTAAGTCTTCCCATTCGAGTGCCTTCAGAATTGATAAAAATAGTGGAAGAATAACATTGGAAACAGCACTCGATTATGAGATCACTAAACACCATGAAATTATTGTTGAGGCACGCGATGAGGCCAAAGAACCACAATTTACCACTACTGTAGTCCAGGTTCATGTCAATGATGTGGTGAGTATTGCCTTCATTTACTCATTGAAATGTTTGGCAATAAAATGTTTTACTCACAGAATGACAATCCGCCGGAAATCCTGGCAATGCCTCGCATTCTTCGAGTACCACAGTCTGCGTCACCCAATAGTGAAGTCATATATACCGTGCAGTCAATCGACGCGGACAGTGACCGAAATGGCAATAATCAAGTGGTTTATTCATTGGAACCTCAGAGTCATTTCTTTGCCGTAAACGCACTGACGGGACAGATATTCGCCACTCAGAAACTCATTCCTATGACCGAAACCCTACGAGTGATGGCCGCCGATAAGTCGACCACTAACCCAATGTCCAGCTCCAGAGACTTAAGAATTGAAGTTTATAAGGATTCCATTGAAGAGCCGACCCCTGTCTTCACATCAGTGCAATATTTTGTTCAAAGTGACACATCATTAGAACCCGGGGCCTCAGTTCTCACTCCAAGAGCTACCATTCCCAATGGATCTCCTGTTTGGTATAACATCACAAGTGTTAGCGGCGGGGCATTCACTTCAAAGAAATTTGCAATTGACCATGACTCAGGAAGAATATCAACCACTCATAGACTGGATCCGTCCGATTCAAACAAAAAACAAAACATTTATCACTTTATAGTATCGGCACATAATAGACGAGAACCACTCCATTACTCGGAGGCAGGAGTTGTGATCCGACTCTTAGACACAAACATTCGTTGCCCTAAATTCCCGTTCACTGAATATTACGCTTCAATCAAAGAGAACTCTCCACCGGATATGACTGTTCTGCCGGATCTACTCATTGAAGACATCGATAAATTTTCTGGACAGCGATTGTCTTATCAGATAACTGAAGATAACTCTGACGACAACTTTTATATCGACGTCAGGAGTGGAGACAACTTTCCTACAAATGTTTCACTTCGAGTGAAGAAACTAATAGATCGCGACTCTATACCAAAGTTCTTGCAGGGGATCCACACTCTGGGCATCACTGCTAGTAATCAAAAGTGTTCGGCTAATACCAGGGTCAAGATTTTTGTTGAAGACGTTAACGATAATAACCCTATCTTTAGTCAAAGCGATTTCATTGTTGAACTCAAGGAAAATACACTCATCGGTCAGGTGGTGACCACAGTAACCGCTACCGATAAGGACTCTGTTGACAGCGGAAAACTCAGATATCATGTGATTGAAGGCAATGAGGACGAAATGTTTGATTTAGAGGAGAAAACTGGTGTCATATCTGTCAAAATAGTTCCCGATAGGGAGAGATCACCCGCTTATGTGCTGAGAGTGGTAGCTATCGATGGGGCGAATAACACGGGTTGGACTAACGTTCACATTATTATTCTCGACGAAAATGATTGGACTCCAACTTTCCTCAACGAAACCTTTTTACTGAATGTAACGGAAGGGCCAACAAGTATTGGCACTCGTATGAGACTCCCAGTCGTTGATTATGACGACGGCATAAACAGACAAATGGAGGTCTATATCGTTGACGGAAATTCTAACGGAGAGTTTCGTTTGGATGTGGATGAAGGCGGACCTCTACTCACTATTGTTTCTGAATTGGATCGCGAGAAATATAATGTAAAAGAAGCTGCACTGCACTTATTGTTTGTGGCCGCCAAAGATAAGGGAACACCTCCTAAATTAGGAAAAGCGATGGTTTGTTTATAACCAAAGATATGCATTTCCTAAACATTATTCTCTTAAAGGTTGCGGTTGTCATCCAAGACATCAATGACTCGCCACCAAAGTTCGAGCGCGACTCATATTATCAGTTCATTTCAGAAGACGCTCCCGTCGGCATCATTGTGGCAGAACTTAAAGCCATAGACGCAGACTCTCCCATCAACACTAACCTCGTTTACTCTTTCGCAAAGAATACAGGAAATGGTATATAAATTGATTAATATTCTTGAAATGTTTATGAATGTAATATATGGTCATTAGTTCCCTTCACAATTGACTCCCAAACGGGTATCGTTAATATCTCGCGACAACTCGATATTTCTGAGAATCAACAGTACATCATAACTGTTGAGGCCTTCGACGGTATTTGGAAGTCAACCGTAAGATATAGTTATTGTCGAGACTTATCTCAGACTAAATTCTATAACAATATTCTTAGACAACTCTTAATGTGTTTGTGAGCGAAGCAGAAGAAAGAGATCCCCGTTTCGAGAACCCTCACTATAGGTTTGCTGTACTCGAAAATCAATCCGGAGTTCTGGTCGGAAGGGTTGAGTTGAAGCCTAGAAAACATAGAATCAATGCTTTGATGAAATACTCAATCGTTAATTCAGAGATGAGAAACATTTTCAATATAACTCAGGTATTCCTATATTCTGTTCATTGAAAGCAACTCTTAAAATCTTTTCATTCAAAGGACGGAGAGATTTACACTAAAAAAGGATTGGATCGGGAAATGAAAAGTAATTATGTGGTGACCGTTAAGTTGGAAGAGCGTCGGCCCTCCACTAAAATTGTGAGACAATATCAGTTGATATAATGTTTTGCAAATCTAATGTTTTGAATGTTTGATTAATAGAGTGTCAGTGAAGTTATAATCGATGTCCTCGATATGAACGACGAAGTGCCCACATTTAGTCAAATATTCAGGGGAAATATTAAGGAGAACTCAGCCCCTGGAACTGCAGTCAGTATTTTGCCGCCAATCACTGCCACAGATAAGGACGCGGGAAATAACTCTTTAATATCGTATTCTGTGTCGGGAGAGGGCAGTGATATGTTCACAATTCTCGATTCGGGAACCGTATTATTCACTCCAAAAGATCCGCAACAAGTTCTGGATCGCGAACAGAGAGCTAAATATGACCTTAAAGTGACTGCAATGGACCGGGGCAATCTCAGCTCTACAACAGCTCTAACCATAGCCATTGAGGATGAGAACGATAATCCACCAGTCTTTCAACATGGTCCTTTATTCATCTTATTGCCAGAAATAGCTCGCCCAGGGTCTAAAGTGGTCGAAGTGAAAGCTACCGATGCAGATGAAAAAGGACCCAATTCTAAAATCCAATATTATATTACAAATGGAGGAAAAGGAGACATTCGTATCGATCGATCGACTGGTGAAATATTCGTTGTGGGAGCACTTGTACCTGGCACTGTCTACTTCTTAAATGTATCGGCAGTCGATGGAAACGGATTGGCCGCTAAAACCAATGTTAATGTGACGATAGTTGATGTAAGTCCTCTCCATTTCATTTATTTAAGTGATTGACACCTTTGTATGAATAGGTGAACAATCATAGGCCCACTTTTGACAACACCCACTACCAGTTCAATGTCATCGAAGGAAATTATACGACAAACAAATTGAAATTAGGAGTCCTTCGGGCCAGAGATGAGGACATCGGCAAAAATGGTGTCGTCGAGTACACTATTCTCAACAATGTAGCCGTCGGTCAGTCTTTACATTAAATATTTTTTAATTCTTTAATTGATTATATCTGTTATAAAATATATTATGCATTGAATCCAAGGCCATTCTGAGGACAGCTTTTCATTTTAGTTTCAATTCTAATGCAATCCTTTTGTTTTAAGACTCTTTATTGGAGTTTCAATGTCTTTAGATTAGGGTCTAATCGATACTCTTTATGACAGCCTTGACATCAAATTGGATCAAATCTATTGTTTTGCACTTGAATTCAAACTGTTCTTATGTTTTGCCTTTTTATTAGAGAATAGAGTCAATCAACTCATTAATTATTCTTATTTTTCTGAATATATTTTATGAATGAGTGGACGATAAAAGTTGTGTTCAATTATCTCTATTCTTGATGTTATCGTTTTTCTTATTATCCATATATCAGATAAATCACTAAAATGTTGATTCAATGCAAGTGTTCTTCTTATACACAATTCAGCTGTAAATTCATGAATGGCTAAGAATATGAAGAGTGATATGACATTATTTGTAATAATAATGTTAAACATTTGAAATGCACTTCAAATGGATTTCCATTTGACGTTTACAAAAGCAAATTGCTATTTGTCTTCAGTTATACCAACAAAAGAGTGTAATCGCCGTTAGATTTACTTTTACTCCGACTTCCGATTCTCTTCTTCTTAGTTATTATATGTTTTGAAAATGTCTGACATTGAGGTGAAGTCTAATGTCTTGAATGAAGCACTTAATGAAAAAGTGGGTCATTTCTATGCTTTATTCAATTTTAGACCATTTGATGTTTTTTAGTCAAAAAATAAAACATCAAATGATGACCTCATTTAGATGTTGAAGAGATTGTCACTTCTGATTATCACTAATGCCATCAAACATTGCCATCACTAGACTTTCCCTTTTCCATTGACGTCCACACCGGAGAACTCTTTGCCAAAGGATTTATCGACAGAGAACAGAGAGAGACATACAATTTCGAAGTGACAGTAAGTCATATTACAAATCAATTATATCTGACAACAATTTTTAACAAAATTTATACCATTCCAGGCACTAGACTATGGAGAGCCGCCCACTAATACCAGCACTGAAGTCAAAATAGTTGTGGTCAGTATATAGTCCTTCTCTTTATTGATTTGATTATAAGAGATATAAAAGTTGTGTCTGAAAGGAGACACAGAATCCGATGTCTTTTTTTCTCGAGTCAAGCATTTTTTCAGATGACTGTCATTCCTAAGAAAAAGGCATTCAATGAAAAAATTTTATTAAAGAAATCTTTCATCGAATAAATTATTCATTTTATATAATCTGAGTCTATGTTCAGTCAAAACATTCAGTTCACTCCAAATAAAATCTTATAAAACTTGCCATTTATGCCAAACATTGAACTTAACAAAAAGGAATTAAAACAGTCTTTTATATAACCAGGGATTTAATTAATTTCTTATAAAAAACTTAGTAATTACTGACTTTATAAAACTTTTAACAAAAGGGTGACAGAAATGTGAGACAATTTCAAACAACGAGATAAACCTTTTTGCAAACATTATGTGCAAAGCTATACAAAGGGCTAATTTTTTGCACTTAAAAAAAGTTAAGTCACCTTAATATTCATTTATAACAATTTTTTGCCCAAAACAAGTCAGTTTCCTCAATTTTAGAGGACATAAATTTATTGGACCTATATGCTTTTATGCGGATATATTATGATTTATTAGATCATTAATTATTTTCTTTGAAAAGTATTATTCTTTATATAAAAGGGTTGTGCAAAAGAAACAAAATAAAGCCCATTCGCAGCCCTCAAGAAGACATTATTGTGATATTATTATTGAAAGAGAAAATGTACTTGCATCAATAATTTAGTTTACATCTATAAAGAAATTTAATTTTATTAAAATTCTGAAATGTATTGAATTAAATGAACTTAATTTTATACAAACAGAATGATAGGAACGACGAAAGGCCTCGATTTTATACCGACCCATACTTAGCACATGTTCCTGAAAACTTAGATCCTGGCCATAAAGTGACTCAAATTGTGGCATTTGATCCGGATATGGGTGAAAATGGTCAGGTTTTCTACAAGTTAGGTGAAGGACACGACAATAAGTTTTATATCGACGGCAAAGGTTTGAGTTATAGTCCATAAAATCAATCAATTATTTGCTTTTCAACGAACAGACGGAACAGTTTGGACGCTATCGACGTTAGATTACGAGGAGAAAAGTTTCTATAATATAACTGTCATCGCATACGATAAGGGAAATCCGAGTCTTAGTTCTGTCGCTAAACTCTGGGTAACAGTGGCCGACACTTCGGACTCAGTGCCTGACTTTGCAAAAGCTGTGTATACAGTAGAAGTGGCAGAAAACGCCAAACCCGGCGATACTGTGTTCACAATGAATGCAGGAGAGGGTCCCTTCAAATATACACTTATCAGTGAGTTATCCATTGATTCTTTCATTTCTCTCTTTCTTAAACATAGTCTCAAATTCTGATATAAAACATAATATAGATTCAGATGAAATCGAGACTTTTGCTATCGAGCAGAGCAACGGTAGAGTAAAACTGACCAAATCGTTGGACAGCGTTCATAGAAATCATTATAGACTTGTTGTCAAAGCAGAGGATGACAGCGATCCTCCAAAATCTGATACAACAGAAGTAAGTTTTGCTTTTCTTTCAACAAAATTCTTATTTTGATTTGAAGAGACATTTTTATGGCAGCCCTTCAATACTTCTCTCTCTCTCTCTCTCTCTCTCTCTCTCTCTCTCTCTCTCTCTCTCTTTCTCTCTCAGCCTGGAGGGAATGATAACTCAAAAATGACAAAAACGGTCGAATCAATCGAAATATCCCTCATTAAGTTCTCTAAAATATTTTGTGTTCTCATTGTTTTGTAACTCATTTTCACGAAATACTTTATAACTTGAATTTCGAAAATCGATATTTTTCTCATCAAATAACTCATTATATTTAAACTTTATTTAAAATGATGTCAAAGACTTTAAGTATATTTATATCATTACTGTTGCGATCACTTCCGATAATCGGCAGAATGGCTCCAATTATTTGGGCCGATAATAGCCATTCAAAATGCACTCATTTGCTTGTTATGGAAGTTTCAGCTGTCGTTTCCAGTTATCTTTACAATTCAGAATATCTTTTAACTTGGTAAATCAAAGCAAACCAAAATAAATGTCAGGAATAAAATTTACTCAATTTTATGGTTGATATGCTTTGATGTCTGCAAACCATTTGTTTGTCTGAAGAATAGATTAATTCTCAGATTTCAAAAAGCATTTATTATTATCTAATATTTCCATTCAATAGAAGGTTTTAGTGGTCAGCCTTTCAACTGATATAGTGGTTAATGTATTTTGGATGATATGATAAAACTTTTGTTTTCTCATGTCATGGAAGTTCCAAAAATACTTGAATTGAATGAGTTTTTTGAACTCTTCTAATGAAGGATTAATCGGAATTTTTAATGTTTTCGCACGAATTTCTTAATACTGTCGAAGAAAACACGTTTTTATTTAAATTAAGTCAAATATTTAATCTTTTGTTTCTCTGACACATAAATAATTTGGTTTTGTTCCTCAAATCATCTCATTTGTGATCCATTTATGAATTGCAAATGAGTTTCGTTTACTGAACTCTTATCAGAACTTCAATCAATCAAATTTTGATTTTCAATTTGAATTTCTTTCTTTCGATTCTATTGTATTTAATATATGGTATACATGAATATCATCGAGTAGTTCATAGAATTTCCATTTCTAAGGAATTATTTTGAGGACAGCCCTTGTTATGTACAAGAAATCATTTTTCATATCAATATATTCAGTTTCAGTCAATACATCCGTTAAATCAGATTTTTTGAGTAATTGTATAATCCGTCGAATATTTATTATAATTATTATCTATTTTCAGGTCAATATAATAGTAGGGACGGGTCAAGGCGTCCGTCTATTCCCACAACGTGTTTATGAGGTGTCGGTTATGGAAAATCAATTGACTCCACTCCAGTTGATTGACTTAAACTCGACAGACGAAATCGCTCACAAAGCTTCACATTACAGCATTGTCGGCACTGATTATAGAGGTCAGTCACTTTATGCCCTTACCTCCCTTCCACACCAATGAGAGACACCCTAATGAGGCAATTTTGATCAATTGGTCATTAAGTTGATATCCAATCTCTTATTTGTTAATATTATTTCCTTTTATCCAAATCACAAATGTTGTGCTCAACCGAAACATCCGTTGAATACTGTATTCATTAATATATTTTAGTTTCAATAGAAGCACAAGAATTGAATGAAATACTAATTTGTTTGCTATGAAACTGATTTAAAATAATCATTTCAATCAAATACACGAATATTCTCTCTGTTTGCAAATGTTATGAGACTTCGACTAAAAAATGATTTATTTGAGTCGTCTGTAACTTTCTATAGATTTCATGTAAAACTTTTCTCCTTTAAAATCAATATTTTTGAGAAACTCAGACTTTGCAACAAAAGGCCCGACTTATTGAACAAAATCAACTGATCAATATACAGAGCTGGGTGAAAGAGTCAGTGCTCGTCATACATCAATTTCAATCTAATAAACCATAAGCCACTAAGTTAAGAGACAAATCTATAACTAGCCCTTGGTCATACCTAAGGATTATCATTTTGTGTGAAAGAATTCAATCATTTTCTAGCAATAAAGTGGGCTGGTACATTCTGTGCACATAACTTGATAAAATCTGTAAATGAAATCTTTTCTTAAGATTTGAACCGAAAAATTTAAATCATTTGATGCGAAAAATTAAAAAAAATATGGAATATATCCTCGGCTTAAGTCCAATATTTGTGACAATCACTCAAATATAATATTTGACAATAAAAAAAGTAGTCATAAAAGTACTCACAATTATAATATTAAATAAAAATATTTACTAGATAATTAGTTTCACATGAAAAATTATTAACCATGTTATAATTAAAATTGGTATTTTATTTAATCAGGGTTATTTAGAATTGAGTCAGAGTCAGGCCGTCTAATCGTCACTCGAAGTTTGGACCGCGAGAAAAAGGATTCATATAATTTGAAAATAAAGGCCGAAAATATAATTCATCGACGAGTGGGTCGGGATGTGAGCAGTCATATGTCAGATGCCAACTATCGCTTAGCATTTGATGAGACCTTAGTTGTGGTGAATGTGCATGATGAGAATGATAATCCACCCGTTTTTGAAAACAAAGGCCGACCCATTGTGGCTGCCATTCCATTGGAGGCATCATTTGGTTATCAAGTCGTGAAACTTACTGTAAGTTTAGTCAATATAAGAAAAATTATAACTCAATGAAAATCAGGCAAAAGATGCTGATATGGGAGCGAATAGTGCCGTCCGGTATGAAATCCTTGCCCGTGGAGACGATGCCTCCTCCAAGTTCCACATCGACCCAATCTCTGGAGTCGTCCGATCAATGGTTACGTTTACTCTCGACGGCGGAAAACTCTATGGATTTGATGTGAAGGCAACGGATAGAGAGGGCAGTGAAACAGGAAATTCTGCCGTCACTAACATTTTTGTAAGTCTTTTATCGATTGATTTGTAATTTTGAGTGAAAACTATAACTTTTGTCAAATGCTTTCACAGATTTATGTATTGCCGGAAACGAAAATGATTTTATTTGTTTCGGACAAAGAGCCGATTCTCGTGGAGAAGAAATCGCCAGAAATACTGAGTTATTTAACTAATATAACCGGATTTGAAGTCAAAATGGCTAAACTGGGACCGCATACAGAGGGCGATCTTCAAGAGACTCAGTCAACCGATATTTTCCTCTATGCAGTGAATCCAGAAACTAATGACATCGTAGACACCGAAACACTTTTAGAGTAAATCCACTAAAAGTGACAAAAATATATTCTTATATAATATTTTCATTGACAGCGTTTTTCGTCAAAATTCTCAGTCAATTGTAGAGAACTTACGTCACTTCAAAATTAGGCGAATCCAAGGGGTGACCGTTCAGGAAAAGATCAGTCAAATGGGCGCTACAGAAATCGCAATAATAGCCCTCTCTTCTGTCATATTCCTCGGCACCGTTTTGGCCATTGCCCTCCTCTGCTCCTCATGTAAAGAGAGGTGAGTCCACAACTCAAACAATATTAAATATTATTCCATTTGTTTATCATTAATACCTGTGCTATAAATAAAATAAGAAAAGGGGGTCTTTGACTCTATTGATCACTACACTGATTGACAGCACAAAAGAATATCTCATTAATCACATCCAGTGCTCCCTTAAGAATAGGTTTTTGGACATTTACAACCATTCAATGAATCTTTTCATTAATACTCTATATTCTGATCAATATTTTTTGGGGTGAACTTGATCGTTGATAACCTGGCTTATTCTTAGTTAATGTGTCGATCCATTTATCTCTTTGTGTAGAATATTCTATGAAAACCCATTTTGAAAATATATGAAAATATCTTAATTAATGTGTCATTCATTTGATTAATTTTGTCTCCATTTGATTAATGACTAAATAATGATTGTCTAACGAAGAGTAATGAACCCAATTCTGAGTAAAATAAACTTAAAATCTGCAAAAGTTTAGCTTAAAAATAATGACCTTGCTCGTTCTAAACATTATTTATTTGTTTTGTGTAAAGAAAAATGCGTCAAAGACAGCAATCATGGGAACAACAAAGGCTTTATAGCACCAAAAACCCATTGATGGGTAAATCATTAGGCAACCCATATGGTAATCGTGGTGTTCCTGCTGGTAATGTGAATGGTCACAGCAGTTCCACATATTCAACGGGTGATGGTGTGGGGTATGTCCATTCCATTCCCTTATTTTACAATTTAAATTTGACACAAATATTGTGAATATCAGTGATTACGTGGATAGTCTGGCCTCATATAAGAGAAACAGCACCAGACCGGGCAGTCGTTCCAATGTGATGAGCAAATCTCGTCAACAAGTTCCTCCTGACGGCGCCTCTTCGCTCAATCCTCCTCGAAGTCCTCGATTTTCCGACCGATACAAACATAGTCGTGAAAGTCTAAGCGGAGGTATAGGAGGCGTAACCACAGCTGTCGACTCTACTCACGATTGGTATGATCCCAAAGATGTGACCGGTTCTGTGTAAGTGGACAGACAATTGTACTTTTCTTACGATCCATATATAACCCAAATAGTAATGTCTCGGAAACTTTGCGTCTGATATGACTCAATGACTCAAAAGACATGAATGAATGCATTTTTGAGAGAAACTAAAGCATTGAATGCATTCAAGGCTTTAAATAAATAAGTTTTTCCTCAATTTCTCTGAATTTTTATTTAAATAAATATTTTCCAAATTTCGTTTGGATTTCATTCAGTTCTTTGACTTTGAATTTATTTTTCATCTTTGAGTGAAGTCTTTGAACGTAATTTCAATCATAACTATTGAACTCACTTTTGATGTCATTGAAAGTCATCCCATTAGAGCATTGATCACAACTCTAACTGTTATTACATAACATTAAGTCAATAATCATAGATAAAAGTAGTGGACATTTGAGTCATTAGGAAAAAAACTTAATAGGCAGATTAATCTTGTCCTTTTTCACTCTATTACAATCTCTTTTGTGAATTCACTCATTTTACAACTACTTTTAGCCTTTAAATTAACTTTAATACTGAGAAATATATTGATAAGTGAATTATTATTATTTTGATTTTTAAAAATAGGATAAATTATTTCAATAATTGATTGATTGAGTCATTTATTATTGGAT
>JAQIWF010000724.1:0-16067 GCA_034694965.1 Ceratozetes gracilis
TCACATTAAACATTTATTTTTGTATTGCTTTTTGTTTTTCTTTAAACACTTATTCATAACATTTATTTTTGTATTGCTTTTTTGTTTTTCTTTAAACACTTATTCATGACATTTAAACATTTATTTTTGATTGCTTTTGTTTTTCTTTAAACATTAAACATTTACTTATAGATTATTTTATTCAACCTATCTCAAAGATATTCTTAACAATCATGTTATTGAACTTTGAAATAAATATTATTTGAGCAAGGTATATTTTGAACATTTTTTTATTATAAAGCTTTTTAATTTAATTTATTTAAACTCATCAATTATGATTAGCCAGGTTTAAACAAAAATTAATATTACAATCTTTGAACTTAAATTTTAACATTTAATCATGCTTATATTATCAGAGGTGACTAGATCATTTTGGAATACCACAAATACATTGATTATAAAATGATTCTACTCAATCATATCGAGGTCTAACTTTTGTACTCAAGTCTTGAGTGGATTCACAATATTTGTTGTGCTCTCCATTCAGAAAATTTTCAATTAATTCAATTTTTAATCAATTTTTATGAAAGAACTCATCCATTAATTTCTTAAAAACATATTATATGACGATTAAAGTGAAGTGAAAAAAGAGATATCATTTAAGGCAGAGATTAACACATAATTCAATTGAAAAGGTCTAAAATAATGGGTTTTATATGACTTAAAACTGAATAATTGACAAATTGTTGGGTAATTTCTTGCGATTGAATTTGAGGAGCAGTTTGTTTGGCCACGTATTCACATACAACTTATAGGCAGTCTTCGGGTGTCTCACCGCCAGAGCAGTCATCGCTTCGATTGACAATATACTCGTGTCATAGTTTATGTCTAAACAAGCAATTTGTGGACATTTGTGAATGAAAATGACTGCACCCGTTTCGGTGAATGCTTTCCCAATCAATGAAAGCGATCGAAGGTTTTGTAGTTTTGAGAAATTAATTAATGTCTGATCCGTCAGATTATTAGAAATGCAATCATTTGACTGAAAAGTCCTCAGATTTGGCAAAAATATATGAATATCACTAAAAGTTTGACCTGTTATACCATTGAACTCAAGAGTGAAGTACTTTAGATGAGGCGAATTGAGTTCAGCGACAGTTCCCAAAGTCTGGTTCAGTGTTTGCTCGACATAGACCTGGAGTTTGACCAAAGATTGGTATTTATTCAGAACTGACAACAGGTTTTCAGTCGTTATATAATGAGAAGACTTCAACGAAAAAGTGTGAAGTTTTTTGCATTTAATGCCAATTAGTTTGAGCCCAGAGTCGAGATGTGAAGACCTCTTTGAAGTCATCCTCAACTTAATAGTCAAAGACTCGAGATTTACATACTTTGAGATCTGAGTCAGACATCCATTGATATCATCGGCAGTTAAGTTGTGGTCAAAGCGGAGATTAATTTTCTTAATTTGTTTGAAGTATTTTGCGGTGAATTCAGTCATCAATTCTAAGCTCACATTCAATGGGAACCAAATGTCCACTAATTTGGGTAAAAATGTTTCCGTCAAATGACTTAAATGTTTGTTTAGTTTAAGTTCTTTAAGATTTGGTGTCATTTTGAAGATATTATCGAATCGTTGGTTAAAAACACCGCTTAAGTCGACGCCAACCAGTCTTTTACCAAATTTGTGGAACAATTGGTTCAGTAATTGATTACTAATATAACCATTGAATGCAATCCTTTCGATGTACTGACAATCGCTGATAATTGAATCAACAGTTTTAGAGTTGAAGAAGTGATGGCATTCAATGTCTCTTATATTCTTCAACTTCTGAAACAAATGGTTAAATAAGAGATTGTATTTGTTTTTGTCTTTTGATGTTTGGATTGTGTTTTGATCCAACACTTCATAGAAGTCGAGAACAACTCTGAACTGTCTGTTGAATATCAATCGCTGCCATTGTCTTGAAATGCATTCAAATCTAAACTTGTCTACAATCGGAAGATAACTCAATAAGACTTCAGACAAATCGTCACCAAATCTCTCGAAACTGTTTCTATTGAAGAGTTCATTATTTGGACACAAAACCGATTCCTCGGCTTTCAGTTTCTTCGGCGAAATTTCAGACATTTGTGACTCAACGGAGTATTTCTTTCTTCAATTGATTGGCAGTCAATCCATTGTTTTCACTCAAAGATTATCACAGATTAGAGATTAGACTCTGAGACAGGTTTGCACTCAAAATAAACACAAAATATTTGCGCAAATCCTCTCCCTCTCCCCTCTCTATCCTTCTCTTTCTCTCTCTCCTTCACTCTCTCTCTCCTTCACTCTCTCTCTCCCTTTCTCTCTCTCTCTCTCCCTTTCCTTCTCTCTCCCCCCTCTCTCTCTCCTAACAAATCTACAGAAAATGAAGTGAAACTGTACTGCCATCACATGTGTATCCAATGTTTGTAAACATTGAGAACATGTTTAACAAAATTTGCCGCAAATGTTGTCAACGATTATTGAAAAGACAGACAATAAGTGACGGTTATATCCACCGCCGGCTCTCTATTATATTCTATGGATCCGATGAATTCAGTTTAGAAACGGTTAAACTTCTTCACCAGAATTTAAGTCAAACAAAAAGTGATAACAAATTAATAAAACGTTTGGATTTAGTTTTGAGTTCCACTTCTAATATAATATCCCGTTTTGCGGTCAAAAATAATTTAACGACTCATCACTTTCCTTATAAAGTGCCTCAAAATCTCTATGATATCGGAATTGTTTCCTCTTTTGGTCATCTCATACCGAAACAGGCGATCAGCGCCTGTCGTTTAGGTCAGTCCATAACAATCTCTAAGACACCATTAAACCCATGATCTGATGATTTATTGTCCTCCTGAGCACAGGTATGCTTAATATTCACGGATCACTCCTTCCAAGATGGAGAGGAGCAGCGCCTGTCAATTATGCTGTGCTTAAAGACGATCAGATGACCGGCATTACAATTATGAGAATTGAGCCAAAAAAGTGATGACAACTAATATATCGCTTAAATCTCTTAATATCTTGTGTTTAGGTTCGATGTCGGAGACATTATTATGCAAATCGAGCATAAAATTAGGGACAGAATAACTGCTAAACAACTTAAGGCAGAGTTGGCTCCAATTGGCGCTCAATTAGTAATCAAATCATTTAATCGATTGAGTCTTGAAATTAATTTTTCTCAATAGTTATGGAAATGTCTCAAAGATTTAGACAATAGTTTAAGTAATTCAAGACCACAACCATCTGATGGCATCACTTATGGTATTAATTGATATCATTTTAAATCAATTATTTAAATCAAATTTTGTGATAAAAGCCCCGAAATTCGATGAGACTTATGGTCTGATCAACTGGTCGTCTATGACAGCCACAGAGGTTGACCTTCAGTTTCGAGCATTTTTTGGTTTCATTCATATCTACACCCATTGGGTCGATGGGACTGTCCTTCGACTCTGTGATATCATAGATCCGAAACTTGTGGCTACCCTTGACCTCAACCGACTGTCAAATAATTTTGATCCCAAACCGGGTTTCGTTTTCTACCATAAAAAGCGACGAATTGTATGCATCAGTTGTGCCAACAAAACGTGGTCTGCATTTAGCTCTTTAACACTCAAAGGACACAAACAAATGTCTGCCAATCAGTTCCATAATGGGTTTATTACTCGACAGAAAGGATCTGTCATTTTAGGGCTCCAATCGATATGAGTTTTATTGCGAATTAAAATATTTATAATTAATTTGTAATAATATTCATCTGAATGTGATTCGGAATATGTTGTCTTTGATTCTGATGGTCTCCACAGCGATGTCGTAATGGTATACCATTTGATCTCAGAGTACTTCTCAGAGAAATGATTGGAAAAAATGTTGAGATGTCGGCCTAAAGTACACATATTTGCCCACAAACTGAACAAATGCTTTCCTGTCGTCGAACCAGATTTCGAGATTGAATTTTGCATTATTTGTGTTCAAATGTTTTAATTAAAATTTAAATAAAAATTTGAACCACTTTTAGATACAAACGTTTTTATTATTAAGGATTCACTTAATAAAAAATAAATATAAATACAATATAACCCAATAATAATGAACTCAATTGTTAACGAGATATTTGTTTTACTGTATGGCCCGGTTCTGACAACTCTTGTGAGTTTGAGGGCATTCCTTATGGCAATGGATTAAGAGTTTTAAAAGATATCTCTAATGCAAAATCGAAAATTAAAGAGAGATAATTTGATATTAGAAACATGGTAAGGACACTTTTATCCACCTCCACTCTTAACCCACCCCCGAATGAAAAAATATTTTTTGGCATTTTTTATTTGAGTCTTTATTTCATTAATTTATAATAATTTACATAAAAGTAGTGAAAATCATCGCAATATTAGATTAATTTTAAACAAAGTATTAGTTTTTGTGTCAAATTATTTAAGGAATGGCAGTAATCAGCGGTCAGTCCTCAGTCGGCTTCCATTGGCTTTCATTTGTATTCGCTTTTATTTTTTGTATGAATATGAATAACTTAATCCTCGGTTTAGTCCACTTTGTGCAGAGTCGCCAATTCCTCCGTAAGACCAATGCCCTCCTCCAAGGGTACGACTACCATATAGCCCACCACCATAGAGGCCACTTCCTCCATAAAGTCCTCCACCGTAAAGACCGCCATATAATCCGCCCGCATTAAGACCATTACCATATAGACCGCCTCCATATAAACCACTGCCACCATAGCCAGGATAGCCATAAATGCCATATCCATATATTCCACGGCCGCCATACTGTCCACCACCATATAGACCACTTCCTAATTGTCCTGCCTGACCATAAATTATCCTTCCCCGTGTTCCATATAAGCCTGTTTGGTCATAAATAGCTCGACCACCTCCAACTGCTCCAACACCTTGACCAACAAGTGCAGGTAATGTTTTTGGGGCAGGTGCAGGAATTGGTCTAGGAGCTGGTACTGGTCTAGGTAAAGGTGTAGGCATATGTGCTACACTTCCATCTAATCCAATTCCTCTCTGACCACCAGAAACACCCCAAGTTACGCCTCCAACAGGAGCAGTTCTGGTCCCATAACTACCTGTAGTGCCCCACCTTCCACCATAGCCTCCATACCCGCCTCTAATACCAGAGACCCCAACCTCGCGAGTGGTACCAACAAGTCCACCTCCTCTGCCGCCTCCATATTGTCCATACATGCCATAGTATGAGGGGACATACCCACCACCATATATGCATGGTGCTGGTATGGGCATAGGTGTTGGTACGGGTAAAGGTGCTGGCATTGGTATAGGTGCTGGCATGGGAATAGGTGCTGGGGCAGTTATAGGTGCTGCAGTCCCAACTAATCCATATCCCCTCTGACCACCAGATACACCCCATGTTGCCCCTCCAACCGGGGCAGAGACGGTTCCGTAACCACCTGTAGTGCCCCATCTTCCACCATAGCCTCCAACCCCGCCAGTGGTACCAATAAGTCCTCCTCTGCCGCCACCATATTGTCCATACATGCCATAGTATGCGGGGACATACCCACCACCATATATGCCATACCCACCTCTTCCTCCACCATAGGTTCCATAACCCCCTCTAATTCCTGAGACACCAGTAGTGCCAAGTGATGAAACTCCACCCCCTTGAGTAACGCCTCCAGTTGTGCCAACAAGGCCTCCCCCTCCCCTGCCACCACCATATTGTCCATACATGCCATAATATGCGGGACCATATCCGCCATATAAGCCATAGCCTCCTCTTCCACCATAAAGTCCAGTACCCATTCCAGTTATACCGTATCCTCCATAAAGTCCTCTTCCCCCATACTGTCCAGTAGTACCAGTGTCAACGCCAGTTCTAAGAGAACTAACACCAGCTCCAACACCTCCAGTACCAACAGCACCAGTCCCTCTTCCCCCTCCATATTGTCCATATATGCCATAATATGCTGGTGTATATCCTCCATATCCTCCGCTGCCATACATTCCTCCCCCATATAATCCTACACCATATAAGCCACCGCCATATAGTCCAGAACCGATACCATACAATCCATTACCTCCATAATAACCTGGGGTACCATAGAGTCCGCCTCCGTAAATGCCTTGACCACCATAAAGCCCACCGCCGTAAAGCCCTCCATATCCTCTACCCACACTGCTAGTTGTATCAGGACCTGCACCAGCAGTACCAGCTCCGGGACCTGCTTGTCCTAATTGACCCTTGCACAATGTGACCAACACCCAGAGGAACACTGCAATCCCCGTCTGTAAACACAACAAAAGTATTGCAATTAAATGTCAATCATTTGAGTCTTTGATTCATTTCTCACCACAAAAATCATTTTGCAATTAAATGTGAGAATCGATGCAAACAATTTAAATTTGTTCGCGTATTAGCGCACAAAACATTCGGTCATATATTCTGATCACAATTCTCTTCTAATCCTTTTATATACGAGGTTTGGTCAGTCTGTTAGCCTTGGATGTGATGAGTAAGGAATAGGCGCTAATTCTTTGCGTTCAAATCCTTTGACATTGAATTTTGTTGTTCGTCCGCAACAAGTCTTTCTCTGAATACATAATAAACTCTTCATTTTTAGTGTCGTCTCAAATCACAAATTTTTAGACAAGGAGTTGAACTTCATAGACAACACAACAAAAAGTTTAAACCAAATCTACTGATTACTAATAGAAGTAATGATGACTTAATAATAATAATAAGTGAGGAATAAATTAATGAATATCTAGATTTTTATCTCACTCTAGAGATATTAAGCTAGATTAATTTATTGTCAACTTAAATGTGAAATAACTGGTTATTTAGAAACATTAAAAGAAATAAAATTCAATTTCTAGTATAAATTTCTTAAGGATTTATTGGAAGCCAAACAACTTGTGGTAAGTAATGACAGAAATAAATAATTTTATATTCAATTAAAATTTCTAAAGTTATGTAAAAACATTTTAAATGATAATCACTTTAATAAAATTTAATGAAAATTCCAAAAAATTCAAATAAAATACTTTTATTGAAGATATGATTGTATTTTAAACTATGATTTTATGCAAATTTATTTTTAATAGTAAAACAATTTTTGAGAGGATTTCTAATCTATTTTGTCATTCAATGACTAATTTTTGTATAGATTTAGTTGTGATTGTCTCTAATGACAAGTATTTTCATCAATGATATCACTTTTGCCATCAAATCCTATTTATGGATAGTTTTGCTTACAATATGTTCAGGCAATCAATCACTCAAAAGAAGAAGTTTTTCATTATTAGACTTAAGTTTAGTTATCAAATGTATCGCTCGAATCACTAATTATTTTTAATTAATGCTAGCTTCGATTGACATGAACCAAGTAAATGAGCTTGCATACTACAAGTTGTGTGCGAGTGTAGTGCAAGCTCATTTACTTGGCTTCTACATAGGACAACCCAGGACTAATTTAAGATGTCAAGTACCAAAATAAATATTTGAAAAACTAATTATTAATTTTGTTTTAATTAAATGTAATAAATAAGAATTCGGTTAATATTTTAGAGTTCATAATAAATCACTGAATCGTTTTTATTGAAAATATAATTTTTCTTTGATTTTCAATAGCAAGAAGAAAATTGGCTTTTTATAACCATGATTAAATTTAAAATTAGATAATTATTCAGTTGACTGATACTATCACATAATTATATCAATGATATATCAATTATCGAGGAATATGTAATAAATACAATATTTGTTAACTTTAGTTAATGTGCCAAGTTTAAATTTAGACAAATTACAGTATTTTCATTAAGAGTTACAAAAGAATCTAGTACGCAATGTCATTATAACTTAAGCATTCATTGGTGAAACTATTATATAAATAAATAAATAATCTTTCATTGATTTTTTCAATTGTAATCTATCTAAATTAATGTCATATGAATGGCATTAAATATTAATTCAAATAAAATAATAATTTGTGTCCTAATTATGAATAATCCCTTCGATTCTCACTTTTGTTATCGATTTGAGATTTTATTTATTCTTAATTAATGTCACAAAAGTTGGATTAAAACCAAATGTGTTTGTAATCAATGATTTATAAAAACTTCCTTTTATTTAGAAAAAAATCTCTTATTTTTATTTGAAAGTAATCTAAATATTTATGGTTTTATTGATTAATTTCTTGAGTTTTGGTTTCATATTTCAAAGTTTATCAATTGATTGATTGATAATTATTCCAAAAATTTATAATTTCCGTCAATTATCGATAATTATTGGTTTCAATTAATTAAAGACATTTTTTGTTACATTTTTAATCAATAATAAAAGTAAATTCATTCCAAATGACTGCAAAAATTGTCACATTATTTGATTTTATCTCAAATTTTCATATATTGTATCGATTTTTAATTTTATTTCCTTAAGACTTATCAAATTCTTGAAACCAATACTAATGGTAGAAAATAATTGGATATTTACACAAAAATAAGTAAAATTCTTGAAATTTCCACCAATTGAATGAAATTTTATTAATAAATTGCTTTCAAATTATAATAATTTCGAAACCCTTTTCAAAGAGTGTTGTTAATGACATTTTACAAGATTCTTATACAAATGCGTTGACATTGTAAACAAGGTAATTTTCACATTTCAACATAATAATAGAGAAGTTATATCCAATTTTATCAGTGATATAATGGGAATAAGTTTGCATTTGTGTAAGAAATACGTAAAACTTAATGATTTGAGAAAATAATGTTTTGTATAATCAGATTATATATGATTAGAGGAAAAATAGGGCCACAAATGAAAAGGTGAGCGCAAACAACACTGTCTTTGGGAAAAAGTTCACTGAAAAGGAAACTCTTTTGAATAATTTTCTTCGAATAAAACTCTTGTCTCACAACAGTTTGCAGGCATTCATGCGTTGAGAGGCATATCATAAACAAAATTAATAACAAATACTAAATACAAATAAATTGTTTTCTCTCTCATTGTTTTTAATGATTCACAAATTGGGACGCATTTTGAAAGTCAGTCACTGAAGTGGAAAACTCTTTCAAGAAGTTTAGAAATATCTGAAAAGTGTATAAAATTTAACACTTTATCTCATAATTTTCGTATTCGTATTATCAGTCTTTTTGTCTTAAGTTTTTTTAATTTGTACTTATATTCAGTACTGTATTGTCGGCAATGAATTTCATTCTTTGCTTCGGATTATTGTCGTCAATGTTTGTGTCTGTGATTTATGGTCAATACTATCCGCACAGGTATCCATCAACTGTCAAATCGGAGCCATATTATGTTTCCAACAGTGCCAACCAAAACCCTTTCCAAAACGCGCATGAAAACCAAGGTAAATTCTCTATTATTCAATTTTTTATTCTTTCTTCTTATAGTTATTAATTGCTTTAAAATTTTATTAGATTTTTCCTATCACTTAAAAAAGAGTAAAATTATTATTATATTAAAAATCATATTATTTTTATTCCAATAAATTTAATTCATTTGCTTTGTGTCGAGCATCAGATGAATAGTTAAGAAAACCTTTTTCCTTAATATTAATCACAACATAAGACAAGGAGTCATTATTTTTGGCTCACAATTTTAACAAACAATGAGAGGCCTATCCCTAAATTATCTCTCATTTCTAAAGAATCCTTGCACAGACACAAAACTAAATGATAGTCTAAAATAAACTAAAACTAGTCTTTGAACAATAATACCATTTCTAACTAGATTTCGAACGAAATTAACTTATATAATGAATTAACTTGGATTCTTTTTTTATTTTAATTCACAATTTAATGTTGAACTTCTCAATACAGGATATGAGATCTGAGTTAATAAATTACTATTAGTATAACAATGAGTTCATATTCCCATTTCATTAGGAAATGGGTTATTCCTTGCAGTTCTTCAAAACTTTGCTTAGATTTGAATGTATTGACAATTTTAAACATTTGTTACAAATTTAATTGATATCTGAAGAATCAATTGCTTACGTAACTAAAGTCAGCAATATTTCTGAAATTCAGCGATAATTAAGAAGGTCTTATGAAAGGTCAGTTCTCACCCAATGGGGAACAGAAGCAGACAACTTATCTTGTTAATCTCATGCTAATCAAAGTGTGAGAAAGGATCTCATTTTTAAAAACTACATTAAATTAGTTAACTATTAAATGAATGATAATTAAGATATGATTTTTAAATAAAACAAAAAACCGAAACTAATTCTGTAATCTATTCGTTTGCGTCAATTGAATATTCAGGTTATTATCAGAGATTTACTGATTACGGCAGTCGAAAGAGTAAACCATTAACACAAACCTACAACACATACAGTAGTGATAATAAAGGCAAAGGAAAGGGCCAACAAAATCAAGATAAATATGAAGAAGAAGACAACTCTGAGTTAGATTATGATTCAAATCTCGATTATAATGACGTAAATGATGGCAAAGACTTTGATCCTTTCAAGTTTATCACCGATTCCGTCGGCGGTTTCGAGAATTTTGCCGATTTCGGTGGACTCGGAGATGTTGGCGACCACTTCGACTATAATGTGGACTATAATTCACAATAATGACCTGGTTTAATTTAGTTTAGTTGGGTTAATCAATTTCTCCTTGATATCATTTTGATTGCTGACAAAATGATTTATTCTGATATTTATTTAAACTTACGTTTTGCTCACTTTTTCTCAATTCTAATGAATGACTTTTTGATCGACTTTTTATTTAAGACATTCTTCTGATTATCTCTTCCTTTCTGTATATAAAAGCATAAAACATGTGATAATAAACGTCTGAATAAAATATTTTTTTATTAGAAGAATAATCTTTTATTTATATTAAATGAAAGAACAGTTTTTGATTTATTTATATCTAATTTTATGCCATATTTTATTAGATTCAGAACTAAATCAAAGGATAAGTCTTTTTGTGAAACAAATATTTAAATACAAGACATTTGACTCGCATTTCAATAATGTCTTTGAAGTGAAAGTTAACTGAATTTAAGTCTTAATTCAATTAATTGTTAATAAAAATCAGTTATAATTCAAATCAGTTTCAAAATTTAAGACTTAGTTTTGTGATCAAAATTCTTGTGGTTTTGTCTTTGATATGGATTTTTGTCAGAAAGTCAATCATTTGTTCAGCAAATCAGAAGCAGATCTAATGGCGAAGAGTGCGACCATCAAACAGAAGACTCCAGACTTGAGTTCGATGTCAATCATTGAAGGCTTAAAAGTTTTGTACACAACGAGAGTACTTCCGATGGAAAAGTATTATCTCTTTGAAGAGTTTCATTCGCCGCCATTAGAAATGGCAGACTTTGTATCAAAACCCACTATCCTTATGGTAGGCCAATATTCCACAGGAAAGACAACTTTTATCAAATATATGTTAGACCGCGACTATCCCGGCATTAGAATAGGTCCGGAGCCGACCACTGATCGCTTCATTGCAGTGATGCACAACAAAACCGATGGTATGATTCCCGGCAATGCTTTGGTAATCGACGCTAAGAAGCAGTTCAGACCATTGGCTAAGTTTGGCAACGCTTTCCTCAATCGCTTACAAATATCTGAGTGCGATAGTCCTGTCCTTGAAAATGTCACATTTGTGGACACTCCAGGAATCTTGTCGGGTGAGAAACAGCGTATTGACAGGGGGTACGACTTTCCCGGTGTTCTCGAGTGGTTCGCTGAACGGGTCGACAGAATAATACTGATGTTTGACGCCAACAAACTCGACATTTCAGATGAGATGAAGCGCGCCATCGAAGCACTGAATGGACACGACCATAAAATGAGGATTGTCCTCAACAAGTGCGACAGCGTATCAGAACTTCAGTTAATGCGAGTCTACGGCGCTCTTATGTGGTCGCTGTCCAAAGTTTTACGAACACCCGAAGCAGTTCGCATATATCTCGGCTCTTTTTGGGATCAACCCGTCACTCATGAAGAAAATCGACAACTTTTTGAAGAGGAAGAAAGAGATCTGCTCCTGGATATGATGACACTTCCAAGAGATGGACGGTTAAGACTTCTAAATGACCTGGTTAAAAGGGCACGACTTGTAAAAGTTCATGCATTGATAATATGTGCGCTTAGGGATAGGATGCCGACCCTCTTCAACAAAAAACGCAAACAGAAGTTTTTGATCAAACAGTTGCCCGAAATTTATGCTTATATTCAGACCACTTATGGCATTCCGTTCGGAGACTTTCCAAACCCTAAGACAATGCAAAGAAAACTCGAGAACTTTGACTTCGGGCGTTTCAAACCGTACCACAAACTACACTTCGAACAATTGGACCGAATGTTCAAAGAATTTGTGCCCCGACTGATGGCAAGTATAGCAGCCGAACAGATATCCCTACCGAAGGAGAAGTCACTGATAAGAGGCGGCAAATTTGAAGGTGTGGACGGACCGTTCGGTTATCGCAAAGGCCTTGGAGTGGATGCCGGTTCTCAGGACACCGAATGGATTGTTGCAAAAGACAAACCTAATTATGATAAAGTGTTTGAAACTCTTCGCCCATACGATGGAAAGATCAGTGCTCCCAGAGCTCAGTCAGAACTGGTTAAGTCTAAACTCCCAAATAGTGTTCTCAATAAGATCTACAGACTATCAGATGTGGACAGAGATGGCCAACTGGACGCCGATGAGTTCGCTCTGGCCATGTATTTGCTTAATATCAAACTGAGTGGACACGACTTACCCTTTGTATTACCGGCACATCTGATACCGCCCTCCAAACGACAAAAGAAATAAATTTTGTGATATTTTTGGTTAATTTGAAAAGAATATAAAATTATGAATTAAAAGCATTTTTATAATCAATTTTTATTACAAACCTTTATTTGGGGAAAGTTTAGGCCAAACATAAGTCAGAGCTTCAGTTAGATTTGAATCAGGAAACTCGGAAGTTGCCCAAATGGGCATTTCTAACTCATGCATATAAATATGACTGGGAGTTGTGGACAGGAATAACAATGTGTGCTCTAAAATTCGATGATAACTCCAAACTGATTCAAAGATAATTAATTAAATGGTCGATATCAATGGATTACCTTGCACAGATAACTATCAAAATAAAGTAAACTAATTTTAGAATATATTTATCGATTTTACCATATAAATAATAAATTTCACATCTTATTAATCTTGTTCATTTACTTTTAGATAGATACTAAATGTATCATGCGATTATCGGTATAATTATTATTTAGGGGAAATTTTACTGAAGAATGTTATCGATTGTTCTGCCAATGAATTATAATGTGAAGAATATGAGTCTCTAATAGGCTTTCCTATAAATTAATTCATTTTTGAGTCATTTTATGGAAAAAAGTAATTTTTAATTCAAAGCATATCTGAAATGCTTTTTGAATATTAATAGATATTTGAATTAATCTCCAATTTGTGACAATAAATGAGACAAAATTTAAATCATTTTTATATTTTATTTTCTTATTCAATGGATTTAAAATAAATGAATATTTAATGCGATTTACAAAACAATAATCAAATGCAGAGCCAATGGATTAGAGGAGAGACTGAGAACTAACCATAAGTTTAGTTAAATTTCATTTTATTTTGATTGTCGTCTTTGTGTTATTGGAGTCTCTCGGAGTCCAAAAGTAGTACCAAAACCACCACCACCTCCACTACCAATACTGCCACTACTACCTCCAAAACCACCTGCTCCAGCTCCCCCACCTAATCCACCAGTCCCAACTAATCCACCAAATCCACCACCACCAAATCCACCACCACCAAATCCACTAGAACCTCCACCTAATCCTACAGCACCGCCACCAACAACCCCAGGTGCACCAACCAATCCTCCTGGACCATAATAACCATAATAAACAGGACCTCCCATTCCATAAGCACCATCATAATATCCCGGATAACCCAATAAACCTGCCCCACCTAGAAGACCTGCGCTTCCAACAGGACCCCCTGCACCTCCAATATATCCTACACCTCCCAAACCTCTTACACCTCCAACACCTCCAACACCTCCAACACCTCCAACACCTCCTACACTTCCTACACCTCCAACCCCAACAACTCTTCCTCCTCCTCCTCCTGTTCCGACTGCACCTAAGGCGGCGCCCGCAAGTGGCGAGGCTGGTCGTTGTCCCTCACCTCTGGCCACAAGAGTCTGTATGTTCTCCACTATAGGAGTGATCTCTTGTATTATTCTACGCTCTGGTTGTATGACTTCGCGAACCTCTTGAATGACGGGTCGAATGACTTCATGGATGAGATGATGCGGTTCGTCAATAGATTGGGTTCTCTGAACACTTCCTTCCTGTCCCTCATGATTCTGGACTGCAAATAGTGATGACGATCGCGAACCAAAGTTAAGTACAACAGACTGTTCTGTTGGGTCGATGTCCACAATTACAGGTACAGCTGGTTCGTACTGACTGGGAACAGGTACAAATTCTAGATCTCGAGTGCTTATCACTGCAGCGTCAACCCGTCCAACGCGGTCGCCATAAACAGCATAAATATCGTTAAGTGACAGACCCGATCCTCCTGTAACACCACCAAGACCAGCTCCAGATATTCCTCCATAACCGACTCCATAACGGCCTCCGTAACTGACTGGCCCACCATAGAGGCCTCCCTGACCAACATGTCCACCATAGAGGCCTCCCTGACCAACCTGTCCACCATAGAGGCCTCCTAGACCAATCTGTCCACCATAGAGGCCTCCCAGACCAACCTGTCCTCCATAGAGGCCTCCCAGACCAACCTGTCCTCCATAGAGGCCTCTCAGACCGGCCTGTCCTCCATATAGACCTTGGCCCCTTGATCCTCCATAAAGGCCTCCACTTCCATACAATCCCGTTGTTCCATACTGGCCACCCAGATGGCTGTAACCGAGACCAGTGCCAGGGAAAGTACCACCACCTCGACTATAACCGCCACCAAATCCTAAACGTCTTGTCACTCCTGGCTGTGCCGGTGACTGTTGTGCCACACAATTGGCAACAAATATACCGATGAATATAATCTGATAACAAATTATCGATTAAACAAATGTTTGACTTTTGATATCAGATTTATTGAAAAGTTTTAAAAGATTTATAATTAGTTAAAATCAAAAACATTTGACTCACTTTTATTAACATAACCGACAATATTATGTGTGAAACAAATCTTATATTAAATTAAATTAGGATTAAGTGATTTTATGTTAAAGTGATCTCTGAGTCTAAATAAAGTTTTTCATTCATTCATAAGGGGGTGGGGCCTAAAATTTAGTCTAAAATCGCGTACGTACTTTGTAAACAAGTTCTTATCAGTTGATAAGATAATTAATTAAATATTATTCTGTAAATGTTTAATGCTTACATCTACAAGAGTTTTATTTAACATTGGGAATTATCGTCGTTTCATAGTCTTCACTGAATGCTTGTTGTTTTATAATTCTATTTCTGACAGGGTTAGTTATAGGGGGATTTTCCAGATTACCCCCCCCCCTGAGGTTTGAGTTTTGCGAATAGCCCCCCTGAGATTTTGAAAATCTTAACATTACGTCATGGACAAACACTAGGTCTGTTGAGATTTTTTGCCTCAGGGGGGATATCCCCCTCAACTTCGAGTTGGATGACTAACCCTGATTTCTTACAATAAAAATATTTTTTAAAAATTCAAAAAATATTGGCACTAGGTCAATATCTGTAATTTCCGGTTATATCGAAACCAACCACCAAAACCAACCACCAATTACAACCACCGGAAAAGTCAACGGAGAAGCAACGAAGCAACCACCCACCAACCACCGGAGCAACCACCGACAAAAAAATTTTCAAACACCGTACTAAAAAATATCGGAAAATTCTCCGGAAAAGTACGGAACAACCACCAACCAACCACCGGAGCAACCACCGACTAAATATTTTTTATATACCGGTCTATAAAATATCGGAAAATTTTTCGGAAAAGTATGGAACAACCACCAACCAACCACCGGAGCAACCACCGACTAAATATTTTTTATATACCGGTCTATAAAATATCGGAAA
>JAQIWF010000725.1:0-16061 GCA_034694965.1 Ceratozetes gracilis
TGTGAAATAGCTAGCTAATGGCAATAAATTACATTACTAATTTTAAGCCCTCAAAATTATTTTGAAAACGCTTGTTACTAATTATTAGTTAGAAATCAACGCTAATCTAAAGTTGTAATTGATTTACAAATAATATGTCTTTGAATGCTTTGATATTAAAACTGCATAAAACACATCAACACTAAGTTTGTTCAAGATCATTTTTATTAATATAATAATTTTGTGCTTGTTCAACTTTATATTTAATATAATTTATGAAAGCATTCAATTATATCACATTTAAGGCATTTCGCATCCCTTTTGAACCAATGTAAGAGCACTCAAACAAATTGTTTCTTTTCGTACGAAATCAAAGTCTATTTTATGAACAAATTTGTAAAATTCAAAACAAGTCTATTCTCAGGAAATAATAATAATAATAAATGTCTGACGAGTCTGTGATTTAAACACAATTATTAACTGATTCTGCTTGGTGAACACAAAAATATAACTATTGTTTGACCACTAGAGGACTTTAAAGCTCAAATTTAAAATAGTGGTTTGTGGCCGAGGTAATCTTGGACTCCTGTTTTTTCCTTCATATCAATAGGACAATAGTAACACATTTTAAATTCACGTCATTTTATCTGTTATTTAAAGGCAGAATGGGAGGATTTACCTTGATACTTGTAGGAAGAGGTTATTTCCTGTTTCAAAATCCCATTGTTTTTAAAAATTAGGCAAAATTTGAATAACTTTTTAAAAATGTTTTAATGAATCGGAAGAATATATAAATTGAAATAAAAATCAGTACAAGTATTGAAAATGTAAACTATATTAACATATAAGACATAAAAAGAGTCAAAATTAGAAAACAATTCTAAGTTAGAAATCAAAGACAAAAAGCATTTATTGGCGTAAAAATTGATTTAAAAAATTAAAATTTAGATAAATATTTACTAATCGTTATAATAGACTTCATTTTCTAATCGATTAACTAATTAACAAAATTTGTTATTTAATTTATACCTAAATATTGATATAAAGGACTGATAAGTGAGGAGTGGGCGACAAAGTGAGCAACGAATTCAATTATCATTAATTTTGACGCTTTTTTGAAGCATTAGTTTTGATAATAAGACCGAAAGCGACGAATTGAGAGATGAATGTTTGAAAAACATATTTAACGCTAAAATCGACACCGAATTCATTGATTCAATTCAACAGTGAATCGAATCATAAATTTCAATGAATTCACTGGAATTGAGGGTCAAAACGACAATTTCAAACATTTTATTCTGACCTAAAATGCTTGTGTGACCACAGATTCAATCCAATCGATCGGCTTTTCTAATAAGTTATTTAAAATTATTTTAAAACTCAATGTTTTCAACATTTCATTACTTATAATAAACTTTCATTTCATTCATAAATATATTAAATTATATTAAAATCTATGCGAAGAAAAGAAAAACTGTTTTTAGTTTAAATTCAAATTAAAATTCAATCAAAAGGTTTCGAAGTTTGACATTAAGAGAGAAGATCTGAAAGAAAAACAAAACGTATTCAGAGATTGAAGCAAAAAGAGGTCATACAGAAGGGGTTATACCTGTTATGGTTTGTTCCTGACTTTTAATGTTCGAACCATTTGTCGAAAGAAAAGCATTAGATGTGACGTGATTTGAGTTGAAGACGTTCTCCATATTGGTTGGCGTCGAATAGTTTAAGTTAATTAATTGGTCTAACGATGCATTCGCTTCATGAGAGGGCCGACCACTCATTGAACTCACACTTATATCTAACAAATTGTCGTCAAATCTTTGCTCATTTCTGTCCAAATCAAAGAGAAATCAATATTAGACCCAAATTATGAGAAATACCTCAGGTTTTCGATATGATTATTATTATTATTATTGTTGAGATGAGAGCCATTCAGACCCGAAACGCCGTTTGATTCGGACTTTCGATTCTGGAGAACAGCTCTATTGACGTCTTCAACTAAATCAGGTTTAGGATGAGTATTGGCCACAGAATTATTCATATCACTGCCCGTCGTATTAATTATTACCAAATCCTCATCTTTTTGCTCATTTTTGAGAATATTTTGATGATTTTTGGCCACTTCTCTCACCTTCTCGGGAGTACTGCTGTTTGAATGGTCCGAAAGATGAGGCTCTGAAGTCTCGTCGGGGGATGTCGTCGGAGAACTGCCGCGATTTGCCGGTGTTTTACGGGTTCGACTCATTATGGCTTCGAGTTTCTGAAACCATAATAACAATAATTTAAATATTTGAGAAAACATTGAGTGAACAGACCTTCTTTCGTTGTAGGCGTTCCTCTTCATCTCGTTTAAGCCTTTCCTCTAATTCTAGACGTTGTTTCTCAGCCTCTTCTTTAGCTTTTTTCTCCTTTTCTTCCTTTTCAAGTCTAAGCCTCTGTTCTTCGACTTTACGTCTATTCTCTTCTTCTTCGCGCAATTGGTTTTCCTCTACAGCTTTCCGAAGCCTTTCCTCTTCAGCTTGTTTTTGAAGCTCAATAAGCCTGAGCTGTTCCTCTTCTAATCTTCTTTGTTCCTCTTCTTCGCGTCTAATTAGTTCCTCTTCTTCGTGCTTCTCCTTTTCAATCCGGAGTCGTTCTGCGTCAGCCTCCCGATCCGCCTGCTCTCTGGCCAGTCGTCTCTTTTCAGCCATCATTTTCTTATAGTCCTCTTCAGAGACTTCTTTTTTACTATTATTGGCGACATTGGAAGGCATAACAGTATCACAAATATCAGGATTCGGTGATTCAGACCGAGGGGTGTCCGTTGGTTTTGGCTCAACTGATGGCACAGGGGTTTCCGCACTTTGTCTTCTGGTAACAACAGCTTCCGTTGAATTATTTGTAGTGTTTTTACTATTAATTGAAGAACTGATCGCTTTGTCGCATAGACTCGCGTCAGATGAGGACTGTTTGATAGCCTTTCGGGCCATTGCGGCTGCCTTTACGTGTGCCGGTTTGCGAGGAGGGGCGGGTTTAGGGGTACCAGAGTTTGCTTCCGAATCAGGTGATGCTAATGACAGAGGTCGTGGTGTACCGCCGGCACTCCGAGCTCTGTTCGGACGCATAGGAGGGGTTGAGTGCAACTGTTTGTCGTGCGTTCGACTATCTCTGGCGGCGGTCACGTCTTTGTCCTCTACTTTCTGTTTCACAGCATAAGGACTTCCAATACTAAGCGGTCGGGGCTTTCGAGGAACTGCAGGCTTGACTCTGCGCTTTACTTCTGAACCATCTGTTGAACTGGACATAGAAGATATGGGTCGAGTCGGTGACAGAGCTGTCAAACATTAATAGCAATTGTGTTTCAATTAAGAAATATATAATTAAATTAAATATATATTAAAACAAAAGCAATATTCGAAAGGAATTGGTATTTGAGACCAAAAATAGATTCAAAGTATAAAGGATTGAGAGCCTCCACCACCACAAGCATTGAGTGCTGTTCTGAGTTAAGTGTTGTCATGAAAATAGCAGTGATTTTGGAGAAGTGCTATTTTACTGTTTAACCAAAGAGTACTTACAATCAGTATTGAGACTCATCGAAGACCTGGCATTACGTAAAGTCATTGTCTGTGACCGAAATTTGGAAGCTTTTGTCTGTCGTGGAGGCGGAAGTGGAGGTCTGGCCGACAAGTGGACCATACTTTTGGACTTTTCTTTGTTTTGGTTACAAAAATAGGAAGAATTTTGGGGTTTATTAACAGAATTAACGGTTTTATTATTGGGAGAGGTTTTGAGTGACAACTGACTCATGCTTTTGAATCGACCTTTTCTAAGGACTGTCGACTGACCCCCTGAAGGACTGACTTTTGGATTCGATTGTTTATTACAATTATTATCATTTGTATTGAGATAAGTCATGCTTTTGGTTGGTTTACAAACTGTTAGATTAGAGTTATTACCACTTAAGCTATTTTTGGGTTTCTGTGTCTCCTCTAAGTATCGACGGCGCGGTTGTGCCAATTGGTCCAATCGAGTCATACTGACTGCTCTTTTCGGTGTATTCTTAACAGAATCGCTTCCGTGACTTCTGTTCGCCTCTTTGTTGATACGATCTGTAGAAGAGGCGAATATCCTCTCTCTGGGCATCGCAGGGGACAGCTCTGGATGGCGTCTGCGGCCTCTAAACACGCCGTGAAGTGAGACTAGCGATTGAGACATCATATTCTCATCTTTGAAGACAAACAAAAACAATAAATAATTAATTATAAACCAAATCCGATATTAGAATCTCGACATTAATTCGGTTATAAAAAGCAAAGCATTTAAAAGCCATTAAAATATTAATCAAATATTTTTTAGCCATTAATTAATGATTACATGAGAGTCAAGAGATTACATGAATTGATAGCAAGTGTTAGATAATAATCAGATGAGTCGGAGAACAAGTGGAACAACAAAAACATTAAAACCATTAAAAGCGAGAATAAAGTAATTAAAGGCTTTTGATATCAACTAATGATTTTAAAAACTGATAATTATTTTCAAAGTTTATTAATGGTTGAAATAAAACCCAAAAAATCGATCACGAAATTAGAGCTTAACATTGAAATCAATAGACAATTCGTAACTCAATTGAACTAAAAATAAAATTGCATTCAGGGCTCATTCAAACAGTAAGTCCTGACAATAACCTGGATATCCTATTCCATCATGTGCTAAAATGTGCTAAATTCGATTAACGTAAACTCCAAAAGAGTCTGTCCTTCAAATCAAATTTGCAAAACTGACCCCCATTTCCACATTACGTACTGATTGAACGATCGATTAAACTTCAAAACACAAGTGTTTATTAAATGAAGTGCTTTTGTGCACAACTTTGGGGTTAATTAGAAACAACGGTTTGAATGTATTTCATAAATAAAAACAAAATAACGGCGAAAAAGAGGTTATAATTTATAAAACAATGGCTAAAAGGTTTGACTCATATTTAAAGGGATGTGAAGACCAGGAGATTAAAAGAGCGAATAAATGGTTAATCGATTAATAAGAGTAAACCATTTTATTACAAAATTAATCCCATTATAAAGAAGAGCCGTTAAAATGGATTAATGCGAAGAACATAAAGTAATTACAGAGGAATACCATTGTTATGAACCTCTCAAATGTTTGCATTAATTGTAAAAACAAATAGTATTCGAAATTTTCTTCATTTGCAAAATGATTGATAGGAAAGGGCTGAGGAGAGGGCTTAGGAGAGGCTTCACATAAATGGTAATCGACTGTAGCGTTGATTCAATTAACAAAACCATTAGTAATAAAACGTGAGTTGACGTCAATTTAGATCCAAATTATGCATTCATTTCATTCAAACGCTATTTGGGGGACGGCATCCAAAATCAGGCACACATAGAGTATGACTGGGCTTAGGACTCACCGGCAGCTGAACTGATTGTGCCATTCATTGTATTAAAATCGGGAACTGTTGGGTCAGACATTGTGAGACAAGCTCTGGCCTGTTCTGAATTCAGACCACTTCGACACTTATAGGAATCTCTTTGATTAAGTGGAGTGAATGGACAGGTAGTCTCTGTTGTATTATCTGGAAGTGAAACTTCGGTCCAAATAAAGCAATAGTCAGACAATAGTGCAAACAATAGTCACTGATGACCAAAGGGCTGACCACTCGCCAGCATTACATCATATTATCATTTATCAAATCATTTCTATAAATGGGTTATACTGTGAGGACTGACCACAGCTTACAATACATATGAGATATACTATGGGCTTAACTATTCCCGTGACAGACATTCCCCGCTATTCTAATGGACATCAATGAGTAGTGGAGGGGAAGTGCGATAAACGGGTGTCACGAATGTTGGTCTCAAATGACTAAATCCTAAACTATTTAAATGAGAAATAATTGAACGAAAGGTTAATTCAATGGATGGTTATATGGCGTCCCTTTGCCTCAGTGTTGGCCATCAGTTGGCCATCAGTTGGGAATCAATGAAATCAAATACAAAGAGAGACTCACTGTTGAAGTCATCGGAATAATAGGCAGAAACTGGTCTTCGCCTCCAATTATTGTCGTCCGTAGGGTTGAGCCGATTAGGTGTCACCAATAGACCGGAGCCGAGTGCCGGCAGATCCAGATCTAATGTACGGGGAGTAGAGCTGCCAAAGACATAACTGTTGGCATTCCTTTGTGCCAAACGTTTGGCCTCTGATTTGTTATCCCTTTCCATATTCGGTCTAATCATTGGTTCTCTTCGTTACAACTGATGGTTGAAAACAACAAAATGACAACAAATAGACTCAATTGTGACAACAATTGGGAACTAATTACGCAAATAATGAGGAAAAGCCATAACAGGGAGACGTCGGGCGACTCCAATACAACTGTATTACAACAACACTCAAACATTCATTCACTGCAGTGCACACATCACTCACCACTACTAACGCCAACCCAACCCAATCATCCCATTCATATTAATATCAACAATAATGAACAAGCACAATTCCAGATAAATAAATGTCAAATATTTTGTTTTAACACTTTTTAGGTATTTTTAGTGATAACTTCGATAAGCAATGGATTTGAGAATTACTTGAATTGAGTGCAAATTGAGAGTCAGTTTGGCGTTCGTTAAGTCAACTGATTTGATACCACAATGCCTTCAAAAGGGATAATATTATACGTCATTCTGGAAACCAAATAAGCGATGAATCGTACACTTATGCCAACAATTTTATTCCCATTTTACACGTAAACCGAACCAATTCTTCTATAACTAACAAATATAAATTGGATCGTAGAAAGAGAAACAAACGTTTTGAATTAAAAGGTACATGCGCTTAACTACAGGTTATGCCCCTAACAAAAACAAACTGGATAGTGTATATTTCGGTTAAATCAGCACAAATCGTGATACAATATTGGGGATGAGCAAGGAGAGGAGAACAGACAAAATTATCTCGTCGAAAATTTTGGAAATCCCCCCCCCCCCCGGTAGCGGAACGAAAGTGTAACATTACTGTTATAGACACTAGGTATGTGGAGAAATTTTGGTATCAGGGTGACTCCCCTCTCTATCGTGGGTGAGCTTGTTCATCTCTGATACAATGAAACATTTGAAAGTCATAAATCAGATTGTGGTGGAAATTAATGCTGTGTAGGAATTTACTTTGAACTTGTTACTACATTTCATAGATCTTTTTAATCTTGTTCTACAGATACTATCATTGATGAGTTAAATGAATTACTTACAATGCTTAGCTTGTATTCTCTTTAGAGATATTCCCGATGTGAGCAAGGTACTAGAATATCTTAAACATTTGTGAGATAAACCTTACGCGGATAGCCATTAAAGAACTAATAATATTAATAATATTAACGCATATTTTAACAAGTTTTACCAAACCACCCATACTTCTTAGCCTCCAATGTATAAAAATAGCAGGGTCCATCCAACTCGAACTTCAGAAAGGTAAGGTTCAAAAATACCCTCCCCTGAGCTTCGGAAACCTCGACAGACCTAGAGCTTGTCCATAGACAAAATGTTAAGTTTTTCAAAACCTAAGGGGAAGGGGGTATTCCGGCAATTCCCTCCCCTATGGCCGACTCTGAAAAATAGGCATAACATTAATGTTTAATATTCAGTCATTTTAGCCATTGGCAGAATTTTCCCTATTTTTATCTCACAAATGTCCAAGATAACCAAGATAGTACCAGATATGTATAGTTAGTTTTTAAACCTGATAATTATTTATTGGTTAAAATGCCCTGGGTGTGATTCGAGTGAATAGATGATTAAGAGGATATTTGTAGACAAAGTTGACTCAAGTTATAGAAAAGTCATTGAATTGAACAGGGATTGAAAAAATTGAAAGATTTGAATGGGATTTCTCGTTACGATTGAATTAGTTTGCGATTGGGACGGGAGGAGAGGTAGAGAAGAAAAACCTGATTCACAACAAGTGTTAAATAGCAGTGAAGTGAAGGCTTAGTCTGTGACTTATTTATCCCAATTTAATCTGATTGTCAGATAAGACATATCGTTATATAATGAGAGGAAAATAAGTTGATTTCTCTTTGCATAACAACTAATAAAACTGCAATCAATTCAATTGTATTGAACTTTGAGTCGATACTCATATTTGGAAATCAAGTTTATTTCCATTTATTAACCCTATTATAAGATATTACAAAACCACAGAATGTCGAACACATTCGGTGCCAAACAAATAGGGGAACAACTCGTCAAAAGAGCTCAAAATTCCTGTTTTCTCTTCATTTTTGCCAATAGGGTCTAAGTTTTGCAATAGTGAGGAACATATTCTTGAGAAAGGTCAAACACCTTTAGAGGTCAATTAGGCAATTTGTGGTCACCCATAGATTCAATACAAGTTATTGTCGGAGTTGTCTAATGCGCCCACTTTTGTCACTGAAGGCCACAATTGGGTCGACTTCTCATAGAACCGAAAAAAGTGGAAACGAGAGAAATATCTTAAATACTTAATCCAATCGATTGGCAGTTATTTTAGAGTTTCATTAATTATATTATACTTTATTTTATTGTAAAAACTTTCAAAAATAAATTATTCTTTTGATTATTTTTTGCTAAAATCTCAAACCATTCATCACATAATTAGTCCGATTAAAGCAAAAAAGCAAAATCTAAACAAAAATCAATAAAACAAACGATTGAAGTCATAGATAGGAATATATGAGATATTTATAAACGTTTTAATGAAAAAAATATTTTTCATTCACTGATTAATGAGGAAAATCGATGTAAATATTAATTGAATGGACAGACAGTTAATGCTTTGATAAAAAGATACAGTAATCGAGAAATCAGTTCAAATAAATTGAGAGTAAAGTAGGAAAAGTCTAATTATATTTTATTAATTAAAATTCAAATCTTAGGCAATGTCTTAAAGAAAGGCACAAATGAGTCATACTTTTGAGTATAAATCCAATACAATTGGAGATATTGACTATTTTGAAACTCTGCCCAAGTCTTTCACAGATCATTTGGTGTTCCGTTTCGTCATAATCTCATTAGACATAATGGCTAATTCAACTTAACTTCATATAAAAAGTTTTGTTTGTAATAAATCAATGCTATGCAATATCTGTAATTTACTCTCTATGTAAGATAAATATCATCTTTAGTTTAAGTTAGGTTCAGCTTGGTTAAGTTAGCTTCAATATTTTTCAATTGTAATCTCGCCAATATGTTATCTCGATTAATAATTACCGAAAAAGTCCTTAATCATTGTGATGAGCAAGTTAATTTAGCTGAGATTAGGTCATTTCGTTAGTTCAATATACAGTATTTAGTCTGTCATAACCCCTAGTTCATAATATCCATGGTTCATTATACACATATGTATATAAATAACTGTATTTCAGTCTAACGAGAATTGGCAAAATAGGATTTTATCTAATGTAAATATTTTTAATCCGGTTATGTCTGCCGGGAATTATGTCTAACAGTACACAACCAATCATTTACAATGGAGTCTGGTCACATTTTTTTTGAATTTGCATCAGATTATTTAGTTGACGTATCAATGAGACTAAAAAAACCGAAAGAATCATCCAAACGGATGTCCAAATTGACTGGTATTTAACCTGAATAGCATTTTCAATATTCATCTGTATTTTATATGCAATTTGACAAAAACTTATGATTTAACGTCAATTAAAAAATATTTTTCTTTTAACTCGGCATTTGTAACTAAATTAACTATTTACAAATAAGCAATTACCCACAAGGATAAATTTATGATTCAAATAATCAACATTAAAACGGAAATAGCAACATTAATATACAAAGGGTAGATTAATTAGCTGTTTAAAGCTGTAAATTAAAAGTTATGCAAATATGCATATAAAATACAAATAAAACATTGTAGAAAAAATCTATGTAGCAAAAATTCCAAGGTTAATTTGGACACCCGTTTCGATGAATCTTTGGGTTATTTTAGTTTTATTGATCATAACACTGGATCTGGTTCTTGACTACTTTATAAATAGAATAATCATGTCAAAATTCAAAAATAATTTAACCCATAGTTAGTAAAAGAAATAAACTTTACTTTCATAACAATGGCTTGAATTTCGCACAAATAAAACATTTAATTAAGAATAGTCTCAAACTCTGGTTTAATGGGTTAGAGAGAGAGAGAGAGAGAGAGAGGTCTATAAAGAAACGGCCACTTCATTGAGAATTTCAGTCAATCTCTTGAGCACAGAATCGAGTGATTGTTGTTCGCGACCGGAACTGCTTCTGTATAATAGAGTTATAGCACTAATGTATTCATTCAATTGAAACTGAGATCCCTTTTCCACGATTGTGGTCAGAATCTCATCGGGTGTGTGATAGAAGAGCTCAAAGTATTGTCGGGCGTAGTCGAGCGCTACCTCACGTGACATCGTAATAGTGGTCAGACTTTGTTGGATCGCAAATATGTTTCGACACATTTTTTTGACGCCATTACTGTTGATTCGTTTAATAGTGTTGGAAGAGTTCACTAGAATAGTGGCCACTAAATGTCCCACTCCTTCAAAGACATAACGCAACTTCCAGGGCTCCATCACCTGACCCAATGCCTCATCGATTGCTGCCAAGTCCTTATTAAGACGTATTACTTCAGGATCTGGTTCTTGACTGTCAATTCCCATCGCGAATGAGCTCTGAGCCACTGGTAATAAATGGTAAAAACAATGTACGCGTACTTCCAAATGAAGGACAAGGAGACAGGTTTGAGCTAATTCTTCGAAGTCACGTGACAATTGGTTTAGTATTGCAATGGAGACGTCCGAAAGTGGCATCACATCAAAGTTGGACTTCGGTTCTGTCACAGAGGGTGAGAGGAAACTGCCGTCAGTGGACTGTGGCAATGAGTTGACCAATTCGTCACAACGTTTGCCCACCCATTCCATTGACTCTTGCAACTGACCCAAAACTCTGAGCTGAGCCACATCTGACAGGATTTCATGAATAGGAATAAGTGTTTCCTGAGCCAAATTGCTCGTTAGAATCTCTGATTCTCTCATATTTCTGAGCCGAACCTCTTCGGGTGACTCATCGAAAGTCATACGCGTTTCCTGTGACATAAGCTTCACGTGAGGTTTGCGCTGCTTTTCATTCTGAGCTCCTAAAAGAGTGGCCCAATTAGGCAATGATTTCAAAAAGCGGTTAATATCCTCGTCCTTAGCCCAGGTGGCAGATATTATGCGCTTGTCCTCAGGTTCTGGCTGTACAATACCCCGGTATGCGGCCAAACACACGTCCTTATAAGTGGACAGCATATTACATATTAGTGATAAGAAGTCGTCGGCAAACAATGGCAGTGCAAACATCAGGTTCTTTAGATCGAAAACCGCCCTATCAATTAAGGCTGTGCTATGGAGCACAGGGCGGGATAGACCTGATTGTGAGAGGAATTCGGGGTCGTTTTGCAACTTCCAGATGTCAAGACTCTTATTGGCCGAATCCAAAGTACGACTGATTTCTATTTCTATTTGACCACAAAAATTCTTGGCGGAGGAAATGAGATGAATATAAAGTGAACAATGATTTCCATCTTCGAGTTCGAGTTCGTCTTCGATTTCTCGGATGAATTTCATCAATGGATTGAACATAAGAACAATATTATCCATTTGTGGCGAACAAACCATATATTGCTCAGAATCGTTGATTGACAGGTCTATCGAATCAATGGGTGTCTCTCCGTTTTCACACTTTTCTTTGAGCGCTTCCTTCTGTTCGGCTAAGAATGCGTTCAAAGACATGGCGTGAGAGGAATATTCAAATCGAAAAAGAGGTGCCTTTTTCACTCTCATTGTGGTCACCGCTGCTGTTATTCCTCTCTTTTTGGCGAAATATGCACTTAAGTCGGCATTTGCAGAGTTGGTCGACACCGTAGAGGTGCTGATCGAGTGGTTCACTTTGGAACTGCTATGACTGCCATTCATGTCTATATACAAATCCATAACCTGTTGAAGCATTGACTGCACTTTAGACCAGATGTCGGGTATTGTATAGAGATTTATATATTGAATGTTCAAACTCTGGTCAGATTGGAGGCGATGCAGATTCGAGAGAATCACCGAATCGTGTAAATGGACAACAGTTCTATACTCTTGGAACAGTAGGTCTAAAAAGTTGTGCAAAATATGAGTCGATTTCTGCTTATTCTCAAAATTTCCTAAAAGTGAGGTTGAATTCAAAACAAAGGGAAGAGTCTTATTATCAGCCGTCCATTCATTTGATTCGTGGGCATCGGATTTGACTTCACGTCCCGTACGCTTAAAAATGTTGGTCAGCTCTTTATCACATCTCTCTTTGATTATCTGCAAAGTTATGTCATTTCAAAACTCATTAAATAAAATCAATAGAAGGCATACATCGACCGCTTCAGAGATTTTGTTGAGAAGTGCCAAACATTTGATTAAAATCGAAATGAATTGTTTGCTGTCCTCTTCCGGATCGGAAACATTGATGTCTTCTTCAATGGTGTCATCATTGGCAGCAATTTGAGGCATCGATGCTATTCTTTGCTCTGTATTTCATAAATTTAGAACTAATTTGTATCAAAATATCATTACTTTTGTTGACACCGATGTGGAGGGCGGGTGAGAGTATGTCTGCCACAGACATCTTTCTCGCCGGTGTGTTGTCTGATGTATGTCTCACAGAACCGACTCGTTTGAAGCGTTTAATCAGATCTGCTGTCGATTTGAAATACAAGTGTTTATGCAATTCGTCGACAATTATCTCATATAAAGACTCCTTTTTGTTGACGAGTTCTGTCTTCACTTCTTTGAGCGCATCCACATTAACGAGATCTGTGTCCAACTGTTTCAATGAATTCACCACAAGTTGGGTGGCGTGGAGGTAGTGCTTGTGTTGGATGTATTGGTCAACACTTTGTGGGACAGTCATCATAACCTCGACTCTATCCAAAAGTTCCAAAACTACTTTGTTTTCTACTGACTCGAGCCATAGCTTCTTGAGTTCATCCCTTTTGCAGTGAAGTAGTTTCTGACAGGTCTGCAACTTATCCCTCGTTATTACCACTCTTTCACGCGATTGCTTAAGACGTTGAGATATCTTCGAAAAGGCGGACATCACCTGAAAGGTAGCAAAACATATGTCAAATAAGAGGTGCAAAGATTGGTGAGATTAAAACCTGAGACAAGTCCTGGTGGTGTCCGACTACCAACTCAGACAACTTGCCGTCACATTCTTTGAACTCTCGCTCCAAATTAGCCTTTTCTCTGTCCCTATCCGATGAATCCCGAGAAGAGGTCAATGACCGAATCACTGACATAAGTAGACCGCCCTTAAGGACAGACTGACAAACGAATGGCATTTCAATTATCAATGAGATCACGAGAAGTACTTACAGACGAATCTTTGCTCGAGGCTCGGGTCAGACGGGGAGGACGTATTGGTTGTGACTCGGACTGCATTTTCGCTTCACTTTCGGTCCAAACTATTCAATAATTTCTGGTTGTCTTCGATGGCAACAAAAAGCCCTTCAATTGACAAAACAAAGATCACATCAAATAATGTGATGAATATTATGACAAATGGATTAAAAGTTTGGGTGTTTTCACACAGACTTTGTTTATACCTTTAAATAGGAAACCAACCAATCATTTGCTTCACTTAATTAGCGCTCAATTCAAACATTTGTGTAAAAGTGTTTGGATAAGATTTAAGTGATAAATAAGTTACCACAATATCGTCACAATATCGTCACAATATCTCAAGCATACATCCAATACATTTTAAATATAGTTAAAGCAACTAAATTAGCAAAAAATGGCAGACTTTAGGAAAAAACGAACCTTTGGCCGGTCATCAAATCAAGGGGAGTGGGTAAAAAAAATTCACAAAGCTCAGGAGGGTATTTGGTCAAATACCTTTATCCGCAAATACCCTCCTTTCCTGAATGGGTACACCTGAATAAGATTATTATGTGTAAAGGAAACACTAACAAGTAAGTATTACAGATAAACACTTTTACAAAATGATTTTGCTTATCCCTTGATGTATATTTTGTTACAAACTCATTTATCCTGGTCAAATTCTCTTTCATTATATCCTTTTTAAATTAAATATTTATTAAAATATTTAAAAATATTTTACATTTTGATCAAAAATTTGACAAATATTTGGAGGAATATAACATTTATTTGAATTACCCAGTTGATTGTTTGAACACTCAAACTAACCAAGAATGTTAAAAATAAGCATATTATATAACCAAATATATATTGAGCTTTAATTTCATTACACAAAATAATGAATTTGTTCTCACTTTTCATAAATAAAATGATCTTTGAATTGAAATATAAAGTGTTTCCATTAATTGACCGCAAATATTGATCTTCGATTCAAAATATAATTTTCATAAAAAACATGAGATTTTTGGCGTTCAATGTTAACCTTTTTACGAATTAAAGTTAACTTTGAATTTCATTGACCTTAAAAATAATGATAAATATTGTTCTGAATTATAATTTATATCTAATAAGTATATAGTAATGAATTTCGAGTGTATTTTAATACGAAAATTGTTTATTTATATCCCCGGAAGGATTTGAGACCACAGCTATGTTGGTGTTAGTGTCCGTCACGGATGAGTCTTCCTCGATATAAACAGTGTCTTTTTCTTTACGTGGAATTATGTTTGGCGTCAATCCAATCAGAAACCGCTAAAACATTTCAAACATATTATTACACATTCAGAACAAATTATAAATAGAAGAGAAGTCATACCTCTCTGAGAGTCAATGATTGATCAGTTTTGCAAAATAGAAAGTAAATGGCATAAAATGGTATGCAGAGGACCGAGGAACAGGCCAAGATCCAGCCTATAAGCTCACCATACCAGGGGTATTCATATGTGTCGGCGTACACCAACTTCTCATATTTTATCACAGAAAATAAGAATATTGCCTATAATATGAATACTTCGGGTTATATTCATCGTATTTACTTGATGCAAGTTAACTTACACCAATAAGGAGAGGGGCAAATCCCACCCAACAGTAATAAAACCATCGCAAAGGACTGAAATATAATTCAAATTAATATCATTGAAATTTGGGTTTATTTGTATGTTTACCTGAAACCCAACATATGCGTCATATTCTTGTAAATATTAGAAGCACCTGGATAGTAAATTTATTTGTAAAATTGAATGGGAAGGCAATGCAATTCATACCAAATATCCAGCAGAGACCGACTATCTCTGCAAACACAACCAGAAGAAGTGAGAAACCACTGGCAGAGAAAAAGTCCATTAATTGGAAGACATACATTCCTCCGCCCATTATTAGAGGTATTCCCAAAAAAAATTGAATGATAACTACGCAGAGTGTGAATAACCTCCTTCTTGGTCTCAAATATCGGGGCCATTCATCCACTATTCCTGTGATGAAGGCCTCAACTGTACAGAACTGACTGTCAATACCCAGAATGAGGAGCATTAAGAAGAATAGTATTGACCAAAGAGGTGATATCGGCAGTTGTGTAACCACTTCTGGATAGGCCAAGAATGCCAACCCAGGGCCTGATTTGGCCACTTCTGAAACGTCCTTATTTTGAATGTGTGCCATATGTCCCAAAACCGAAAATATGACAAATCCTGAGAAAAGACTCGTTCCACTGCTCACCACACAAGCAATTATAGAATCCCTAAAATTAAAACCAACATTAGCAAGGTATAACTATTATATCACGTATAGAATTATGTGATACCTATAAAAATTGTGATGATATCGATTGTAACTTCCAAGAGCAATGTTAGCACCGATGCCAATGCCATAAGAGAACAGCACTTGTGTGCCCGCAGATACCCATACCTGAAGTGATCATCATTTTTACAATTAATACCAAAAACTGATTATCTGAGCTAAACTATTATTAAAACTAGCTTAGAGGCAAACTTTAACATGTTTATATACAGTGGTTATAATATGGTCCGGGACTTGAATTTTAAAGTTTTACCTGGGTTACCCTTGGAATTTTTTAGTGAAATTTTGACATGTTTTAGTTTTTATTGAGCAA